>VWZP01007350.1:339625-502812 GCA_013396995.1 Dicaeum eximium | reverse complement strand
TAGCTATCCCCAAAAATATACTAAATGAACATCTGGGAACTTGCCCATGACCTCTTGACTTTCTAAGTAAAATTAATACTTTTAGAAATGAATACCAGTGAAGAATACCAAGATTTACTTCAAGATTTCAAATATTAGTGGGTTTTTAAATTTCTATTATCAATATAGTCATAGAAACCTGATTATACATAAAATTTTATCCTTATAACTGATTTAAAACCATCAGTCTGTTTATTTTTGAAAGTATTAGTTTATCTTATAAAAGCTATGCAATATATTCATAAATAGTGAAATAATGCTGTTAATTAGACCCAGGCTGGTATTGTGACTGTGAGAAGGGTACTTTGGGCAACAAAAGTCTTTCATTTAAATGTTGTAGGAAATGGTTATTTCTAGCCAAATTTCTGGCAACACATGTTTTTAGTATTCTAGTTAAAAGAAGCCCTCTTGAACTGCTCGGTCAGACATCACTCAAGACCTATGTTTGATGAAAATTCAAGCTTGTTCCAGACATTAAAATTCTGTGTATTTAGAGTGTAATTGATGCTGAAGTTTTTCAAGCTGGGCTTATACTATGGAGTTGAGACATTTTGATGAAAGTTCCTGCACTTGTCATACTTATGCTGAAGTTGTTGTGCAAAAAGTGCAGAAAGTTCATGGAAGAGCTTTGCAGAAACGTAGACTATGATTTTCAAATGTGGCAGTCACAATCATTATAGCTCTTTTTAAATCTACAGGGATAATGCTGAAGAAGAACAGAGCAGTGGAAATGGCGCCATGGCTGTCGGGGTGCATTGAGCCGAGGCCCACTGACTCCTGGTGGCTTTGGTTAACAAGGCAGAAGTTCTACAGCAACCTTTCTTGCTCACAACAAAGTGCTCCAGGAGATGGAATGCTGCATTGTGAAAACCAGCAAATATGAAAGCCATTTGTGAAAGAAGTCTGCAGAAGGTATGATTTTTATCGTCTATGGCTGGTTTTGCTTTCCTGAACACAGTATGATACACTGTTAGTGCCCTTGCTAATTGCCAGTTGAGCAAGAACTCTTCTTAGAAAATGGGAGGAAATGAAAAAAAGCAAAGACAAAGTATGTTTTCTTTACAAATAATGTAATCTGTTGTGGGCCAGGAGCTCATCTGAGTCCTTTAGAAGGCTGACACGAAGTGGTAGCATTTCTGGAAATGCTCTAGTTCTTTTTATATTTACTTTCCCCTCTTTCTTTTTAGCCACAGTTCTTTCAAATATATTTTTTGTTAAGAGTTGGCATTTCTCCTCTGCTTGATTTCAGTTCCTGGTAGTTTACTGTGTGATCTCATAGCTGCAGCTGAATAAGCTTTAAAAGCCTTACTTTGCCTTCAACTTAGGATTCTATCTTTCAAAAGTTTCATTACATTCTAATTTAGAAGAAGAAAAACATATGGGGCAGGAGGACTAAGCAAAAGTATGTATCAAAACACTGTTGGAAGTTCCAGGAGGCAGCTGAGCAAGCTCCTAGTTTTTATTGCTAGTACATAGCATGTATTTTTGAAGAAAACAAATAATCAGGCATTGTGCATGTGACTCTGTGAGGTGTAGAAAAGATGGCATTCTGTGGAGCACACAGAGCTCTCCAAGGCTGGGTGGGAGACGAGGCAAATATGGTTGGTGGCTGTGAACCTGCTGAGGAGGAGGCAGTGTAACCTGCTGAATACATTTAGTTCCTTCTTGTTGTGGACAACTTGATATTTAATAAGACCAACGATGCTTCTTTTTCTCCCTAAACCATAGCTAAATGGCAATCCTTTGAAACATTGTGATGAAGCATTTTGTTGTTGTTGCTTGCATTGCTAGTAGATATTAAGCAGAACATTGATGACTGAATTCAAACAGACTGAATCAAAACCAACAATGTTTTGGATAGTTATTTTTAGCCTGTGTAGTTGCATTAACTGAATTTGCCACGTGGCTCTGGAGCATTTGTACATGTAGGAATAGATGTCAGTGGCCAAAGAAACTTGGAAGCAGGATATCTTCTTAAACTAGATAAATATACTGTGAAACTCTGCAGCTTCATTGCTCGTAACAGTAGTCCCTGTTCATCTCTTGGACATGTCAATGTTGGTAGTGAAATGTTTCCAGGATTGGACCTTCAGCTCAGTAATTTTGTGTTTTCAAATGCCAAGTGTTACTATTTTAATAGACCCTCATCAAGAAGAGTTCTGCCAGTCTGTTCTAATATAACCTTTCTGGTTTGTCTTTACACTTGTGATGCCAGGAAGATTAAGTATGAGACGTCCTGTGAGTGAATAGAGTCCTGCTTCCCACCAATCCTTCCCACTGAAGCATTGTGGGAGGCTACCCATTTTCATTCACATCTCTTGATCACAGAGGCAATCACCAGCTGCAGACACAGTTCACAGAAAACATGAATGGCATCCAGCTAAGACAAGAATTTATAATGTTTTTCTTGCTGTCAATATTTTTCTGTGCTTCAAACATGGCAACTTATGGTACTGTTACTGCTCAGTGCCTCACAGAAGGCTTTGTCTTCCATCTTCGCAATTTTTACAGATGAACAGAACAAACCAAAGCCTTGGTTGCAGTTCCTGTCAAAACAACTCTATCTCTGCTTTCAGTATATTTTAAAGGTATGTAACATAACCAAACAGTAGAGAAGACAAAAGCATGAATCTGTATTGTGAAGGATAAGACATGGAAGTGGGAGCTAGAGATAGAAATGATTTCTGACTGTGCCATGGCTCTTGTGTAATCCTGGGCAAATCACCTGGCTCTTACACAGAATAGAGACTTAAATTTATAGGTAAATAGTTTGCTAAGCCGAGTAAATAATCCCATTATGCCTCTGTTTGCCTTTTTGTGAAATGGAAATAAGAGTATTCCTTTTGCTCATCAGATGGTTGGAATACTCTTGTGATAGGCCATATGGAAATGTCTATGTGCAGTCCTTAAAATGAAAAGTACTCCTTTTGGAGGTAATGAATTGCAAAATCAGTGTCTCTATCTACCTTAAGCTTTATGCCTGCTTCTTTCTTTTTATTTTTTTTTTTTCCTTCTGCCTGGTTTCAGGGGCTCAGTGCTGCAATGAATGGAGCTTTCTAGGGAATGCAGCTGTTCTGTCCTAGAATTAATATGCAAATGCTCTTCTCTTACTAAAGCAGGGGAGGAAGATGGAACATAGCTGTATTTTCTCTAATCAACATACTCCCTTTTTCATTTGGAACTACAACAAAGCTGACTGTCAGCCACACAAATAATGGAATATTTATTTTTGCAGAAATAAACATTTTCATAAGCATACATTTCTTGAAAGCTTTTACTGACCAACCCAAACAATATTTTAGTTCAATGAAAATATATATATTTAGAACTATTCACACACAAATCTCTTGTACTTTTTCAGTAAAATAAATAGAACAAACTAAATGCACTGACAGAATGCTAATTTCAGCTGCAGAAGTGTAATACAGAACTGCGAAAGTAACTGCCACTGGTTTTTTTTGAAAATGTAAATTGATATACAGGAGCTATGCATGTTGTAGAGGTCCCATTTTGCCCTCAGATTCACAGGTAGAAGTCTCACAAAAATACCTCAAGTCTGATTTGTGTGCCTGATTCCCCATAGGACAAAGTGAATAAAAGTTCTACCCAAGAGGAATAATGAGATTTTACCGTTTTCTCAGCACAAATGTAGTTTAACAAAATATGAGATGGTAAAAAATCGAACTTCTGTATTTAATTAATCCACATAAATAGAAAACATTTCAAGAATTCAGACATAAAAGGTCACTAAGTGAGCTATGCAGAGGGTAACAGTGATTCTCAAAAGTTTTAGTAGAGCAGAATGCATGGTACAGTGATTGTTCTGAAGATTGCTTTTCATATTGCACAATATGCACTTAGATTGAAAAATATGTTCTGAAACTAACAGTGACTGAAACCTGTCACACACTAAGTGTGTGACAGGTCCTGTGTGCCTTCTTACTGCTGCCTAATTTAGTTCCTTCCCTTTTAGTCCAGCAGACACATCTTTACATTTGACTCCAATTTCTTTGGACAGTTTGAAGTAACAGTAAAATAAAACTTGAGCAAAGAGCACAGGACAGAGTTAAAGCTAAAAGCAAGATCCTCAAGTCAAACCCAAGAACATGAAATCAATATAGCAAGCTATTGGAAAACAATGCAAGGATTGAGGCTGGAGCTGCAGGGTGGGCTGACCTAAGCCAACTTAATCAATAGCTTGGCTGCTGAGTTGGGAATAAACAGAACTGCTTGTAGGTGAAAAAGAAAAATGTGACAATGGAACCTTAACTTCTAAGATATATCTAAGCCAAGTAACTTCTTCATTGAACCAATGTAATTTGGCAAAGTCCTAAATGGCTGAATGCCTTAGTGAATGTGATCTATAAGCTGTGTCTGGAACTTGTAAAACTGAAGGACAAAAGCAGTTGGATAATAGACAAGACACCCCTCAGCTAAAGGGATAAAAACACCTGATATTTCAATCAAACGTGCTGTATATGGCATGAATCAAATTGTATTAAATGTAGCATGTAAGTTTTATAGACTGAAAGTTCCTGTCTTCAATTACATCCTTTTAGAAGCCTTATATAAAAAAAAACTTAATATAATGGTGACACATTAGATGATTTATTCTTTCTCTTTGTAGAAGTGCTGTAAAAAGAAATAGGTGAGACATACTGAAGAAAAAATAAACAAAATGAATGAAATTGAAGATGCCTTACTGGTAGGACACTAAGAGAAAATCTGAAGTAACTTTTTGAACTGCCTTCCCAGTGTCATTTAGTCATAATATCCTACTTTAATTTCCTGCATTAATTCTAACAAAGTCAATTTTTGATTCACTGTTGTGGTCCGTAAGCTGCTCTTACAATATGTGGCACTTGTGACTGTTGCTGTCAGGTTTATGTGATATCTGGTTACCTCTAGATCCTTGTTTAGTATGTACTGGACAGTTTACTTCAGGTTTGTAGGCAGATTCATTACACTCAATTGTAAATCCATGGGATTGTGGCCTATTTATACTCCTTGTGAAGTTCTGTCTGCATTTTGGTACTGGTCACTGAAATAGAGTAAACACAAAAAAATTGATGGTCCTACTATCTCTCATAGAGCAGAGAGGTCTTAAAGAAGAAACCTCACACTAGCTCTTAAATTTGTGGCTCACTTTAAGTAGCATTTTCTTCAGAAGCCCAACTGTGAGCAGGAAATCTGTCCACACACATGGTAGAGTTCATTTTCCTTTTTTAGGCACTGAACCAAGCGCTTCATAAAACTTCAGCTATCTGCAAAACCTTTAGCCAATCAAGACCTTTCCCCATGCTTCCACAAGTAGTCTCAGATGCATTCTCTCATTTGTCTTCTAAAATTATAAAACTGCTCCTTTTAAAATTTGATAGCTTTTATATATTTCAGCAGACTGGATACCTAATTTAAATGAAAATTGGTGATAGTGAGTGTGATAAGGCTTTGCCAGCTAAATCTGTCACGATGCAGACATGCCACTTGTAATACCATTTAATGTTTTAGATGAAGGTCAGCTAAGTCCTTGGAAGAAATCTTTCTCAGGGTCTTCTCTCACTGCCTTACCTGTTCCCAGACAATCAGTTCTCTGTGCCCCCAGAGCAGCAGTTGGCACCCAAATTACCTATTAGACATCCAATGAACCCAAAACAAATATTTTGTTGGGGTTTTTTTTTTGAGAGAAGAAAGGAGATGTGTGTGATGGGGAAGAAAGAGGTGCACCAGCACTCAGGAGGACAGGAACGTGTCTCTTCCTTTGCCTTCTTTACCTTTGTGGGAGTGAAGCTCTTGTGCCTGATAGGTAGCACAGGGCTGAGACTGATAGTTTTTTGTGATGCCAAGCCAGACTAGTGCGGACAATGTTGTGCTGCTCTCTAACCTATTGAAGAAGCTGTCACTGGGATAGATTCTGCATTTTATCAATGTCTGTGAACCTCAATGAAAATGACAATTTTAAACATGACTGTAAAAGAGACTCAGAATGTGGATTTTTTTCTATGGCACGCTAAGCATGCTTCTGCTGTACTTGTTTCCCCTTCTTCCTATCCCTTTATTTTCAAATATTTTACTATTATGTGTTGAATGCAATCAAATAATATTAGAATGGTAGGTGAACTTTGAAATGGTACAGTTTTAGCTGTTCTGATTTTTAACCAACTTATCCTACATATAATTTATGTTTGAGGCCTAAAATATAGTATGGTTGAGAGGGATTGTCTTTCCTGAAGGCAGGAATCATCTTCCATATTGTTTACTTCTACAGCTTCAAGTCCTTCACATGTCAGTGATAGGTTGTTAGTTCACACTTGGAATATCTGAAACAGATGGTAGTAAATAAGTGCCAAATTTATTTTTCCACCAAAACCTTGTACTGAATTTAGAATCTTCATCAATCTCAACATGGAATGCAATTTGTCTTTGCTAAGTTGTGCTTCCTTAACAAGCTGTCAGCCTTTGTTTCCTGTTTTCTGTGAATAAATAGCGGAATATCAAAATACCATCAGATTCTCATCTTCACCACAGCTCTCTTACCTCTAGCCTTTTGTGTTATCTTTCATGTGATGATGGAAATCCTGTATTTATTAATACAAGTGAGCAGGTCCAGACAAGCATCCAAACTTACGTATACCTGAACCTCCAAATAAATCTTCATCACTGAAAAGAGTTGTCAGAATCTTCTCATCAGGCAGCTGCAGTTCCTGCCACTATGGGGCCTTCTTAAAAAAAATCTTTCATTGTAATACCTTGGTGCCTCATACTTTGAGGTGAATTGGTCCTGTCAATGCCTGTGTTAGAAGGTGAGGGTTTCTCATCTGTGTTTCCCAGATATAAACTGGAGGGACAGTTTGTCTTGATGCTTTGCAGTCCAAAGTTGTCAAGAGAAAACCCCATAAAATTCTAACTTCAATCCCAACCTTTCATTGCATTTGAACATCCTTTCCCAAGCCTTGTTTGTAAATTCAGGATGTCCTCTGTTATTTGTCCGGCCTACTGCTGGCAGTGGCTTGTCTAGGGTTTTACTCTGAAATGTTCTGGGACAGCTTTTCACATGTGCACATATCTGTGTGTGTGTACATAAATATCTATAAAAATATACACCCACATGCTTGCATACATTAATTAATAATGGCTGAATGATATGTTGATTGGGGTTTGCTCCTCTACTCATTGCATTAGTGAAGCAGGATCCCTGTGAAAAGAGTTTTTCCTTAGAAACTTCTCTAAGCAAGAAAGTCAAAGACCTTGTCGGGTTAAACATCCAGAAATATAAAAAGCAACACCTAACTGCTGGAACATCTATATGTACTGAATACCAAAAACCACCTTTTAGTTCTGTGTGAAACTTAGAAGGACGGCATATTTTCCTTTCAGATCTGTCTATGGTACACTGACTTCATAGACAAAAATAATTAGCTTGCCAGTAAACTATTCTGGCTCACTTACAGCTGCTACAAAAGTGAGTTGCACAGTGAGTTGGTGGAATGCAGCACAAGCAATTACACTGAAAATGGTGCTGTGCAGAAAGAAGTTCATATGGATGATAAACAAGGTCCAAACAAAGAATGTTCAGACCTGTCCTCAAGAGCTGCTTGAGCTCTGATCCTTGGGGAAATGAAATGGCAGAAACTGAGCCATAGCAGCTCCGTGATTGCCAGCAGAAGGCAATGGACATTGTGGTGATGAGGTGCTGTCATTGCTCCACATAAGACACACAGAGACCCTGTGAAGTAAACTAAGGATGGAGCTGCTTAGGCAGCCTCACTGCAAGCTCGATCTACTCAATCCTTACCCTTCTGGCGTTCCGACCTGTGATGAACTAGGTGGGATGGCTTTCAGTTCTGTAAGCACAGCCAGCCAAGCCAGCTTGTGGTTATTTATGCCAAGGGCTGAAGGTGGGGTTGCATAAACGGTGTGTTCTCCTTTATAAAATCTGGGTTTGGAGCTGGGAAACAATCTTAACTAGTCACATGGGATTTCTTTGAGTGTGGTCTCTTATAAATTGAGTCTGAGTGGGGGCAAAGGGGGGTTGGGAAGTGAAAAATAAAGCAGGTTTAAAAGGATATTAAAGAGTCTGTTTTACATATCCTTTGATAAACCCCGGGCTGCTGGGAGCATGATGTGGCACTGACTGATATAATTACGTTATTCACATAGGAGGGATTTGAAGGAGCTCTTAGAGATACTGGTATTTGTAGGTGAAATGATGCATTATTACTCTTTTCAGGATACTTTAAAAAACTCTCCAACAGGTATTGGAGGCTGGTTTTAGTTTTTGCTGAATGGTACGTGTATTTATTATGTCATTCTCTTCCTTATACAATGTTAAGATATTTAGAGACCTGTGTTTGAACAAAATTTAATTTAAAAATTATCTAATAAATTTATCAAATATGTTGTTAATTGAGAGCTAAGGCTTTTAATGTGTTTCCTGTCTAAGTAGTCAGTAATGAGATAAAATTCATGACATAGCAGCTCCAGTTGGTTTTGTTTGAAATACTTAGCAGTGCTGGGTAAGGCTTGTTGCTGCACCTGCAGAGAAGAAGATTGCTTTTTATTCTCCACTACACCAGTGACCAGAGTTTACATGGAAAAAGAGAGGTAGAGAGCAGTTTTATAAATCGTATAGAAGCTTGTCTTCACCCCAAATACTTTGGCTCAAGCAAGTTAAACTCTTTCAGGGGAAACCTAGATGATGAATTTTTCAGACAGCTTTTACTCTCCCTGTCAAAGACATGACTCAATTAAAGATGGATCTTGAGACCACACGATACAGCTGTGGGCAAACAGAATTAGAGCTTTTGAGCAGAGTGAAATGAGTTATTTTACTCTAGACTTGTTGTGGACAACATTGCCTGCCCTTTGCTTCTCTAGCCGTGCAAATCACAGCATGAGAAATAGATGCTAATATTTTTTTGTAGTGTGACTTTGTTGCATCTGAAATTACATTGCAGAAATCCTATTCTGAACTCTGGTTTCCCAATGGAAAGCTTAGGTCAGGCTAAGTAGCCTGGGGGGATGCATTTGCCTGATTCAATTTGATGCATTCTATGTCTCTTTCCTTGCTTCTTCCCCTCTTCTAGAACATCTATTCTACAAGCTTTAAGTCAGTTATCAACTTCAGCACCCATACATTAGGGTGATTATTATTTTATGATATATAACGCCTTACATTTGGACTTCACTGTTCCCTTTATGTAAACATAAGGTGGGAGATTATTAAATTTGTACCTTGAGTTAAACTGCACCATATATATGTAGGAAGACAGCTTTAGACTTGTGTTCCTTTGATAAATTAATGCCTGTTAAAAAAGAAAAAAAATGCTGTCATTGAAGCCACAAAATGTACAATTATGTATCATCAAAGGCAGCCCATTCTTTCATGTTCTTTTCTCTGATGAAAAGAACTGTATACTGGAAAAATTCTCTTGTATAAGAGGCAAAATAAGAGTTTGGGAAAAAATATTCTTTAGGATATTTTAAAAGTGCTTGAGGGTTTTCGTTTTTGATGGAAAATAAAAACCAAAAAATCAGAATTGCCACAGACTAAAACCATATATCTGAAACCAAAAATAGTTTCAAGAAAACCAGATGAAAATTTTCATGGCACTTTTAAGAACTTTGCTTTGAGATCTCATCTGTTTTAAATCAGATATTTTAGAAATTTGGTAGTGGATTCAAAAGCTGTCAAGCTAGTGTAAAGGACCTATTGCAGTGTGACATAGTTTGATTAATTCCTTTTCTAGAGAACATAATCCTAAAACTAAACAAGCCAAAAAATTTTGTTATTTTCTAGCAAGAAATATGAATATGAATAATTTAATGGTTAAATCATATACATCTCAATCTTGTAAAATTTCAGTGGTGAAATATTTAACAATCTAAAGTTGCTCATTCAGTGAAAAACTATAAACCAAGGATCTGGAGAGACAAATACTTTACAATAAAATCAGGTCTTTGTTATGTTTTTCTCAAATTTAATTACAATTTGACTCAAATTTGACTATTTCTCCACTTAGCTGTGGAAAAATTATTTTGGGGTTGATTTTCTTTTTGTTTTAAGATAAGCAAAATAATCTGATCAAGTTATACACTGAATGCTTTGTATTCTGCCATCTTTTAAACCCTTATTCTATTTTGTGCTAAACAAAATTAAATGTTATTAAAAAGCTCCTTTAATCAATGAGTAGATTTTAGAATAAAACCATCCTTTTACATTATCCACTATTCCACATTGTCTCCTTACCTACTTAAGGTAAAAAAAAAAATTATAGAAAAAACACTTGTCATCTCTTTTACTTGTTTGTCTTCTTAACATGGTCTGCAAGAAAAATCTGCAACTTGCTTAATGAGGTATGCTCTTTCCATCAGGTGAGAGAAAGTAATGTACTGGGAACCAGCCTAAATAAATCAAAAGCTATCACACAGATGTTCAAAAATGATTAGAAACCTGAAAATGCAAATACGCATTGGCTAAATTTTTCTAAGTGCCTAAGTCAGGTGCTGAACTCTCTCTAGTTTCAGAGGAATTTAGCTGTCTAACCTGCCTAAGTGATTTTGAAAATTAACAAGCTGCCTATTTGCATCACTAGCTGCCTAAACGCTTTTGGAAAATTTGTCCCTGAATGTTCATAATAAAGAAAAATGACACATCAAAATATGGAAGTTTAGTTTCAAAGCAGGGTGAGAACAGTGTTTCAGAGAAGTCCAAGCCGGTCTTAGAAAAGCTTATGCAGGATGACCGTGGATTCCCAAACTTTTGTAAGCCCCAGTACGTGGAATAATTCTGCCATCTCAGTCTAGATGCCCCAAATAAATTTTGTATTTGTCTGATTATGCTTAACAGGCCAAGCTAGATAAAGATAGTAACCAGCCAGTACAATCTGAGTGCAATCCCAGGTATTTACCTGTTAACATGGGGTATTCCCTTTGCTATAAATTGCAGCCAGTACTGATGATGAAACACGCCACTGATCCTGGCAATATCCTTTACTGAAATGCCTTATATAAGAAAGTGTGTTGCATGTGAACTAGCCATGTATTGCAAAACAGTGCCTATTGAAGTTTAATTAGTGTAAGTGGCATATCCAGTGGTTCATGTAATTAATTGCAGATCACACATTAAAGTATCGATGTTTTTGATAGTGCTATGCACAAACCTGCAGTGAATAGTTGAGCATTCAGTCATCAGCTGGCTAGATACAGGAGCATTACCAAAGTTGAGTGTCAGCCAGTGTGACAAGCATCCATTCTTTTTCTAAGTTCTGTTCAGGAATCTATATATAGGCATGTACAGGTCAGGTGGGAATATAAGTGAAATAAAATCCAGCTGCTGAAGGAAATGTGTTTTGCGGAAAAGATCATATCTATGCCGTATTTTTGTCATAGCCTGCTCCTCAAAACTCATGTCCAGAGGAGCACAAATATTTGTAAACATTACTTATTTGGAGATTGTGCTTTCCTTCATGGTAGCCATCAGATTCTTTTTTATTTTCCATGCTTTCTATTTGCCATTTAAAATAATTTAGTCATTCATGTCTTCTTTCTTGTTCATCATATCATATTTGAGAAAATGGTATTTAGTGTTTTTTTAGTAGGAGCTTATCTCAGAAATGTGGAAAAGAAGCTAGTATAGAATTTGGTTTGTTCCAATTTGTGCTTTGTCTCAGAACTTCTACAGGTTTGGGCAGGTTATTCTGTCTTGCACTTCAATTTTCGTCTGTACTGTGGGGATAACCCTGCTTTATCTGACAGGAATATGGTTGTGAATAAACACATTCGGGTTTATGTTGTGGTTTAATTCTTTACTTTGGAGATGTTAAGATAAACCTATTATGTGGATTTAGGTGTAAAACACACTTGTCTTATAATTGCATGTCGGTGTTTTACATATCCATATGTCTAGGAAAACTGCTTGGTACAGTGGAAAGTAGGAGAAGCTAAAAATTAACACACTCTTGGGTGTAGAACACAGTTTCTGGCAATTTCTTGCTATTGAATTGGCATAATGCAATAATGAAGTTCAGTGAGACATTTATAATGCAGATGGTGCTGCTGTGCTCTATGCAGATGGCACTGATTTACTGCTATGTTCAACAAAGTACAGGAAGTCTTTCATTGTTAGTGTGGATTGACAGCTCTGGGCAGGAATAACAAGATTCTAGACTGCCTTTCCTTCTAGCAGACTGAGTATCTTCAAAGCTGGAGACCAGGGAGAGCCTGAGGTAAATAGTCCAAGACCATGTTTCTGTTGCACAATTCCTGACAGGTGGTGATTGTTTGTCAGGTAGTTCTGAATGTCAAAGATTCAGTTTATAGAAAAAACAATGGTTTGTTAAACATGGTCACAAGAATGTTTAAAGTATGATTTTACCCATTCATTTTGTTGTGTGGGTAGGCAGTGAGAAACTGTAG
Organism: Dicaeum eximium; assembly: GCA_013396995.1. NCBI lineage: Eukaryota > Metazoa > Chordata > Aves > Passeriformes > Dicaeidae > Dicaeum > Dicaeum eximium. Next base: position 490,359 of record VWZP01007350.1, on the reverse strand, counting down.
ATGTTATGTATGGTATGTTATGTAAGGCACATAAGAAGGCCCTTCACTGTCAAAAGTCAGAAATACAGCTCTGCCTCAATGTGCTTGTTGTCCATGTAAAAAAAAAAAAAACAAAACCCAAACCAAAACAGTATAGTGGAAAGAAAGGCTTTTCATATTGCCAAAACTAATGAGAACTCTGAGTTCTTCCCTCTTTTTTCTCCTTCCCTTTCAGGTTCCTTTTTTTCCTCCATGTCAACACGCATCACACACAGCATCCTCTTCCTTTGTAGCCATGGGCAGCCTGCCTTGGAGCCAGGACCACCAGTCACACCCCATGTGCCTGAATGAGTAGCAGTTGTGTCAGGAGCACAAATAAATGTGAGCAAGGACAAGAGCACCAAACTAATTTTAACTTGTGACCTAAACAAGGGTTTGAACCCAAATCTCCTGAGATAAAAGGCTGTTGCCCTTATTTTTCATCTGAAAAGCCATTTGGACTGTGTATAGACAGCTCCCCTTGAGAGATGGTGCTAGATTGATGTACTGCAGCATGAAATGGGAGTGTAAATATGTTCGTGGGCTAGTCAATAGAGCTAGTTTACTATGGAATCAATTGCCAGCAAAATAAACGGGCTACCTCTAACCCCATGTACTGCTTTTCTTAGTTGGGGATGATAGCTCAGCTCCCAATGCATGTTGATTCTGACACATTCTTTGCAACACTGACGTATCTGGAAAAGTTGAAATGCTGAAAACTTGTTCTCATTTCTATTATGGATATGCAGGAAGAGAGAATGTAGCTTAGAGGAATGAAAAGAATAGAAGGTATTTATTGCTTCATTGTCACAGTGCTAAGAACTCAGTTAAAAGTCAAGAGCCCTTTGTTTAATATGGATAAGTTTGAAATTATCCAGCCTTTTATTTAATAGCCAGGGAGACATAATGATTCTGTTCCAGCCTTCAGTGAGAATGCAGACAAACAGCCTTTTACATTGCGCTAAATATTTGTGAGGAAAAAGGGCATTTTTTTTACTTTCTGTTACTTGAAAAATGTAAGAGACTTACAAAGGAAACTGAAATGTTGGGTAACTACTATTTGCCAGTATCTAGGCCACTCAGGAGGGCACTATTCTATACAAAGACTACCTTTAATGCTCTATAGTGAAAGACTTGGCAATGCAGTTAAAAGTGATCTGGTTTTTCACCTGGTTTATGGTCTGAAATGATGTACTACAGGCAATTTGGAGGTTAGTGGGGGTCTAAAATATTTCATAATTCTTAGAGTCTCCCTAGATATAAGACACAGTGAGAAATAAGAAGATCCTGCAGGTTCTTTTAAGTTCTTTGCATTATCTGAGAGCTAATAGTCATCTTGCAGGGGAAAAAAGGGTACCTTGTCAATTCATGGTGTTTCAGAACCTCTTACTGTTATGGAGTTATGGAGTTCTTACTCTACCCAATTAATAATGATATTGCCTAAGAATGAAGATGGTTAAGCATGAAAAATTTAAAAGCAATGGCTTTAAAATTAAACTGCAGAGGTCAAGCTAGTAGTATGTCTACAACTACAGCTTTTTCAATACTTTATATGTTCTTCAGCTGTTACAAGACACAATGGGAAACATATTCAAAAGCTAAATAGAAGTTAGGTAGTGGTAGTAAGTTTTGGATTATTATGGTTGCTTTATTGAAAGTTACATTGGTTTGCCCACTATAAATCTCAAATAAACAGATAGTTGTGGGAGGCGAAAGAGAAAGAAAAGAATAGGTTAAGCTGTTGAAACCAAATATGATGCCAATAAAGATTAGTGGCTTTATATACATATATATAGTTCACATTGAAAACTAAACAGAATAATGAGAAGTAGTGAAGAAGTGAGAAGGGAAGGAAAGTCCAGAGTTGGTGAGGAACTGGCTTCTTGGCAGGTTGAGTTGTTAAATAATATTGAAAAGGTGTGACTAAAGAAGTGGCTTACAATTATTTTCCTGTTCTAAGTAAAAGTGGATTGAGGGATGCAAGGGAGACATTCCTTGCTTCTAAGTTCTCTACAGAGCTCTGTCAGGGTCAAAATTAGGATCTCGCTTTCATGAAAGATGTCTTCCCTACAGTGATAATATGTGATGACATTTTCAGGAGGAAAAAGTTTATAGAGATGTCAAAAGATCTTTGGCATGAATCTTTTGCATTCAAATATTCAAGTTTTTATTGATTTGGGTTTTTTTTTTCTTTTTTCTTTTTTCTTTTTTTTNTCTCTACAGAGCTCTGTCAGGGTCAAAATTAGGATTATTTAAAAGAGATTCAATATTTCATAGAACACCTCATGAACCAGGAAAGTTCTGTATTGAACAGTCATCATGTCTGGTAGGATTGGCAAGTGGAAATATCTGGAATTGTCCCATATTGGCTTTCTAATTAGAAGCTACACTAGAGCAAGGTACTTGACAGACATGGCAAAGACGACAATGTCAGTGTTCTGGAAGGCTTATAAATCCTAAAATGCTCCCAGATGCTTTTCATTCTTGTTTTGCATATTTTTGTTTACTTTTAAAAAGCTTTCCTTAAAATTACCTCACTTGTGTTTGTTCATCCAGAACTCTGATTTATACCACTAGCTGCTGAATAATAATTATTATTTTCCGTTATATTAATGCCTTTGGATTCTTGTAACAGCATTGCTCAAGTACAGCCTGCGGAGGAAAACAGTTTGTGTTGTGGGCTGGTTGTGTTTGCCTTGTGTTGCAGTGCATCTGACCCATCAATGCAACCCAAACCTATGTGTCTTGGAATTTATTTTTAATTCTTATGATGTGGAGGTCAGTTTTTTTCCATACAGTTTTCTTATTTAATGTGCTAGGAGAAAAGTCGTTTTATTTTAGGAGACATGAGATGGTAGCTTAGTAAGCTTGAGGAGTAGCTGGACCAATATTTTGTGATTAAAATAATTGATGCTAACTTTGATTTTTGAGGTGAATAAAGCACATTCTCTTGGCATGTGTTCCTTGTTGACCCAATTTGGAGGGTAGGAAGAGAGGGAGACTGAAAAACCTGCTCTATTCTTTTTCATCCTATCTATTGATGTTGTTTCTTAATTTTTTATTTTGATAATTAAGCAATCACTGTTTTTACAGGCTAAATTCAAATGTGTTTGCAGCAATTGAGTGCAACATTTAGAGCTGAGTGTGAAACTAGTGGGGTTTTTTTGAGAGACTGTGGTTTTAGGGACACCATTTAAGTAGTCTTGCTCCTATGTTTATTAAGAGCACTTTAAGAAATGAAAACGGAACTAATAGAGATATTTAATCTTAGTCTTGTATATTTTTTCATGCACTTTTTTGTTTGTTCAACATTTAATTTTGTGTGAGATTTGACCTAACAATGGTTCTTCAAGAAATGTGATGGAAAATTCCACGCTCAGTAGCTGCTTCTTCAAGTCACAATATGTTGTACAGGTCTGGTTTGGGAGAAGAAGCCAACCAGAAAGCTCAGTGAAAACATAAGTCATTTCTCTTCTCCTGCCAGCTATAGCAGTCAGATCAATTTGGCAACAAAAAAAGAAAAAAGAAAACTGGGCAAACCTATTGAGTAATAGATGAGATGAAACCTTTTTCTCATGTGGTGATATGCACATTCCAGTTTGGCATGATCTCACCCTCTGATAGAAGGCTGCATGTGGCCCTGAAGAGTGTCACTTAAAGCAACAAGCAGATTTTGTTGTCTATTCTACTTTATCTGTCCATCAGCAGGGTTTTGTAGCATAGCTATTGTGTGCCAGACCAAGTGTAGCTGGGTCTCTGCAGTGACTCCCGGAGAGGACTAATCTGTGACCACCAACCTCCTTTCAGTTAATAAATTAAAATCAAACTGACTTTTTATTGTTTTAGTGGTCAAAAGAATAAGTGGTTACCACTGTTAGTAACTCAGCTCTGCAATTTTATGAGGTGTGTGAATGAATGTGAATTACATCCGTGGCCTTTCAAAGAACAAGCCCCAGAGCAACCTTGACCAGTGTGGTGCAGACATGATATTACACATGGCCAGGGCGCTGCCGGGGATTTCTTATTGCTCTGCTCTCAGTTATTTTCCACAGTGCAACATGTGCAACAAACGCTCACTTAACCTCGAGCTGATTTTCTTTCTGAGGGCTGAGGGATCTAGGAAAACTGTGGTTAGCATTTTAAAAAGCTTTTTTTCTGATATACTTCATTTGTTGTTGAATATTGATGTCACAGAACAGATATTTTTTTTTTAATATCAGTGTGTTGATTCATCAGTGTTACTGGCAGAAGCCAGGTTAGGAGATAGATAGACTAAGCTGTCCTAGAGTGTTGTTTTTTTTTGCCAGTCTCCTTGCCAGCGAGCTGCCCACCAGCTGACAGGAGACCTGACAGGCGTCCTGGCTTTCCAGAGGCCTATCCTGCAGACTGCTGGGCAGAGAGGCTCCCCAGCTGCCCGCTTCATTGCTTGCCAGGCTTCCTAAGCCGAGTCTCTGCAGGTGCAAATCCTGCTGCTCCATCAAGAAAATAATTTGTTTCTATAAGCAAAGCACTGTAGCCCCAGGCAATTAGTAAGGCACTAAGTTTGGCAACAGGGAGTGAAAATCTGACAATACATGGAGATTCCTAGGGGCCTGTGGTCTTAGTTCCTAATAGAAAACCAATTTGGGTGGCTTGAAACTTGTGTACCGAGGAAGAAAGGAAAAGTCTTAGAAATAGAAAAGGCTTTGTGTTTGATGAAATGGTTATATGGAAAAAATCCACTTCAGCTTTCTTTTTAGGTAGAAAAGTTGTTTTCAACTTTGCTTCAATGATTTTTAAAGATATTTTAAGACATTTCTGACATCTTTATGTTCATATTTTAGGGAGTTCTTAGGTGTGCAGATGTAAGTTTGCACTGGAGGTCAGTTCCAAGCCCAGTCATATTTCATGAAGTTTGCAGGCATTTTTGTACTGGAAAGTCAAAATTACATGGTGCAAAGGAGCAGTTAGAAACAAATGTTATATGTTTTTGTTCTTTCCCACCTGCCAGGATGTTTCCTTGATGTCTGAAGCCAAGAAAACCATTACAGATGAAGATTAGATTTAAATAAATTGATTTAGAGTCTACAGGATGCTGCCTTTGGGGAGATTTCTCTCTATAAAAAAGATTTATGTGTGTTCTTATGTATCTGTGTGTTTTATAAATACACATGGCATAGAGTGCAACTGGATGCAGAAAAGATAAATCAAACAGGTCTGGAACTCTGGAGGGGAGGTCTGGATTTAGAAGAGGGGCTCTAAGAAGGTCTGCAGACCTGCAGTGTGTGTAGCTATTTTATTGATGGGTCTGGTTTCTTGTTTTTAAAATGGTTGGTGGTTTTTTGTTTTCTTATCTTCTTTATGTATTAGTAATTTGGAAAATGCAGCTTGTGTGTTCTAGAAGGTGGAATCTGAGAACCCAGAGTGTGCCAGAGTGAAGGGCATTCTGCACCTCTGCCAGCCCAGCCTATGGAATGCAGTTTCTGCACTGTCAGGAGAGCAGAACTGTGGATGTACACATGAAAGACAATTCTGGTAAAGTCTTTTTCATATAATTACTAATTGCAAAATGTGATGCAAATTGTCTCATACAAGACACTGTTTGATAGTGACACATTTTACTCAGTGAACTTCGTTGAAATTCTGGCTTTCCTTCATGGATCTCTAATACAGAGAGCCAACACAGGGTTTTAAGACTGTCTTCAGCCCCATACCTTTTCATTTGGAGCTTGAGACTCTAGTTCCATGTTCTTTCATGCTAGACCTACAATCTGCTGTATTTGTCACAGAAATTTGAGTTCAGCCTGGCAAGTCAAAGGATTGAATTTCTTTTGAATTAGCCAAAATGCTGGCTAGATGCTGTCTAGCTTGAGGGATGAGCTGACAATACAAAGCTTCAAAACCTTGAAAACATGTTAAAGCAGCAGAACAACTTTGTAAAAGTGATTAATTCATGTGTTGGATAAACACTTAAGTCTACTTTACAGAGTTGGCTTTAATTAGTAATCCTTTATGGAGTTTTCTACTGAAGCTACAATATAAAGCCAATCATACTGATGGACTGCTGAAATAACACCTTTCCATGCAAAAGGGTTATATACTACAGATAATAGTTAATTAACTCTATTCATTTTGTGCCATAAGCCTCTTTGAATTTTGCCAGACCATTCAAACAGACAAAACCACATCCACTGCAATAAAAATATCATTTACAAACACATATTGGCAAATGGAGAGTCTGAAATAAAGAATGGGAAAGAAAGGTGACATATAGAGAGGCAATGTGAATTCAAGGTAAATCTCTTGGTACCAATAAAAGGTAAAAATCAGTGTGAAGCTATAAACTGTTGTTAAAATCTTTAATGGAGGCTCTTGCCCTTGCTGTCATTTTCAGAATTACAGCTTCTTCCCTAATTTCTTTGATGTCTGTCTTTTGAAAGTGTGGTAACAGAAGACGAGAACAGTTCCTAAATTGCTCTGCCAATTTCTCTGATTTTTTTTTGTTTTGCCATTTAGTACATGTAGTATCCATCTTTATGTAGCCATCCTGTTGTACTGTTCCATTTCAGTCTATATTTCCATGGAGGAGTTGGATTTTTGACATTATAGTGACGGGGCAACATTCTCCTGGCTGATACTGTGAACTTCCCTCCTGTGGGCCACCAAAAAGAAAACAGCACCAGTTTTTTTCACAGCTCAAAATAAAAAGATCTGGTGACTTTAGGTTGAAAGGGTTTATGACTTCATATCCATGTCTGGATCATGAATTTCTTCGCTAATGTAATTTTTGATTTATTGATCCAGATTGAGAAAATGCGTTATGGTAGTCTCCTCTTTGTTGACTTCCCAACTTTTTTGTCTAAACAATATAGTGGTACCTCAGCACTCACCCTGCACAGATGGGTAGGGCTGGATAAAATATATAAATTATGTGCATCTTTGTATGGTTTAGACTACTGCTGGTCTAGGAGCTCTTACTGCATAAAGTAGGTTAAATAAAGCAGGAAGACACCAGTAACTAACTGACCTCTAATTATCCTGTACTTAAAGAACATTTGGAGGTTTGAACTGCTTCTTATAAAAAGTTGTTTTCAACCTTTCACTGTAGGATTAGTATAGTAAAAGTATTTCCATGATTGCAGTGCGGAGAAGCAGCTTGTAGCAGACAGCCAGACATAATTCATGTTCTATGGACCTTTAAATGCTATCATTTGGGCATATTGGTTTAGAGTAGACCAAGTGAGTCTTACAAAGTCTTTTTCAAACAAGCAGAATTGGTCTGTGAAGACAAAAATCAGGCATTATGGAGCAAACCTCATCCTTTACAGATCTGCCATTATTTTACCATGAGATGCCAAATACTGATGCCCGTTTTTATGCCAGTATTGCTGGCCATCCTGTAGGTTTGGATTGCTGTAAGTCAAGGTGGCACTCAGCCTGTGGGCTGCCTGGAGAGAGAACACAGTTGCTGTGTCCATCCTTCACACAGAAATGAAAATTGCTTTGATATATTTTACAAAAGTACACAAGAGTCAGATATGTCCACTACCAAAGGGATTGTCCTACAGACTTTGTGTAGTGTTGGATGTTCCTGTATTCATTTATCAATTTTGGAATTATTTCCACTGTAGTGATATCTTTCCTGGCTTGCTAGACCTGACCATAAGGGCTTACTTCAATTTTGGCTGAAGTATGTTAACATCTGTTCCTTTTATTTTGATGTATTAAAGAAAGAGAAATGGAAGAAGCATTTGAAAAAGAAAAAAACAACCTAACAACTGTTGAGATGCCTGCTTCTGAGAACAATCTAAGTTTGTCCAAAAGTTATATTTATGAGTTAGGAATACTTTCTTGGCTATATAAGACTTTTGTTGTATTTCTGTACAAAATAGCAAACTCAAAAAGCTTATTCTGGAGGAGGATGCAAGAAGAGCGCAAGTGAATTACTTGTATGTTTACTGTGATTCAGTCAAAAAGGTTAAGTTTTACTTGCATAATTTAGGTGAAAATATAGTATCTGCAGCAAGGATATTTCTCCTTTGCTTTTCTGCTAACACCAATAATGAGCAAATCCCATGTGAAAATATTAAAAAAATGTGTGGGGCTCCTCTTTTGCACTTTAAAGCATTTTTTTAATAGTGAGAAAGTATTGTCATGCACTAAAACTTTGAAAGCTTGGTATCAAACACCTGAGAAGCAAATTTTTTCTTTTAGACTCTTGAATTTGAAGAGCTCACTTTGAAAGTTTGCTGATTTTACTTCAGAACATATTTATCCCAGCTTCACTGGGCTGCAGGCTGCCTCCAGGAGCTCAGTAATGTGAGTCAGAAATACTGCTGTGAGGTTCTAAAGTCTTTAGGATAAGAGGTATAAACCACATGGAAGAAATAGGAAGAGCACTGCTTTTCACATATCAGATGCCATATGCAATTTTAATACTTCCTTTTTTTTTTCCTATTTGCAACATTAGCAGCAGAAAAGTGAATACTCTTTAATAAGCCACATTGGTCTATAGTTCCAGGAATTTGTCAGCTGATAGCCTATAACTCATTCTTCACAGATAGGTGTGAGTGGTTGCTTTTGCTGAGGGGCAGGCAGGCAGGCAGTACCACACAGGGAAGAGAATGCTGTAAGAAGCAGCAGAGGAGTGTCAGTCTGCCCATTTCTCTTTCTCCTGCAGAGCGTGGGGCGATAGCTCTGCATTCCAGTCACCATAACTAAACCAAATCTGCAGCTGCATTTTGTTTTCATTGGCTGAAAGAGGCCAACTCTGAGGGTCCTGATGTCAGTTCTAAAGAATTGTTTTGCTTTGGAGGCCAGCTAGCCTCCAGGAATTGCAGATTACTTCAGCAGGTGAACAAGAATTGACCAGAGAGTGTTACTGCAAAGCCTATTACAGTTGGGATGTGCCCAAACCTTTGGAGGTCTGCAGAGCCTACAGAGTTCCTGTACTCCCAGGATACAGTTTGGATGCCCTACATTTGGGTTTTTTTCATGCTATCCCTAGGATTGTCTTTCTTCCCAGACCAAACTTGATGTTAATGGGTCATCTTAGAGTTTTGGGGTCATTTGGAAGTCTCTGCAATGTTTCTGCAATTCAGTGCTAATGTTGCCTTTGAAACAATAGTGTTGCATCTCTAAAGTGAGTTTTAAAACATCTTAAGATATGTTCTATGAGTATCTTTTCTGTCCATAAGAGGAGTATCCCTGATGCTAATATGAAGCCCTTTAACAAATGCAACCTTGTAAAGTACACTCTTGTGTTTATTAATGTGCCTGATAATGATAGGCAGTACCATGTTATACACAAATAAAATAACATAAAGCAAACCCAGAATGAGCTTCAGAAGCTCTAGCAGAACAATTGTTATTGTCAGAAAGACAATCAGAATGTGAGTTTTGTCAGCCTGCAAACAAAAATTAGCTTAGTTCTTGCTACATAGATCGTACTTCGAGCCTGAGAAAATAAAGAAAAATGTATTTAAGAAAAAAACCCCAACAACCTTTAGTCTCAATGTTTCAAATAAAGCAGTAAGAAACCCAAGTGTGCAGCAAAGCACAGAGACTGATGATATGTCTGAAATGTCTGCTTGTAGATGCTCCTGCAAGTCATCAGTAAGGTTTATTAAGGAAATTACAGAGATCCCATTTGCCTTATTCTTGAATATCTTTTAATATGTTTTCATTATCAAAATTATAGCACCACAGGTTACACATTCCTAGCTGAAAATCAGTGACATTTTTATGCCTTGAACTGCTTGTGCTGGATTTCTAAAGCATGTGCTTCCAAAGCAACTTCAATATTATGGACAAAACCCATTACACATCTTTGTTTCCTTTCATTATTCTGTAACTAAAGAAGGGGCCCAGACCAGAATTTAGGCCCTACACACAATTCAGATACATGGATGTTCCTAAGCAAGCTCAGCCCAAAACTAAGTACAGCCCAATAAAAGGATAGGGATTTTCCTCCAAGTTGAAAGACACCTGGGGCTCACTCACCAGGAGTGAGCAGACCAGGAGCCTACAGGTTCTCCATGTGTCTGTACATGAAGCAGTTGTGGACTCCTTCATGATGGTATTTCCCTTGGTGTCTTGTATCCCTACATTCCAAAGCCTTCAGTAATTCAAATACTGTAGGTTTAGGGTGGTAGCATTCCCTCCTTCTGAGCCTCCAGAAGCACTTAATTTCTTGGTGTCCGTGGAGACCTGGAAAAATAAAAACTATGCTTTTGGCATGAAGGACTTGAAATGTCCCTCAAGCAGCCAGAAGAGAGAACTCAGCAAGTTTGCTGTGTTGTTTTGATAGTTATATGCCTTTATTTAGGTTATAAGCTTATCTGGTGATAATGCTTCACAGTAGTGTTGTGAAGACATGTTACTACTTGATACGTCCAATTTAACACTACCTAGTGATGCAAAACGTGTTTCCTAAGGTTGTGCAAGGAGAAAAACCACAAATAGCTGTGCATAACTTAGTATTCCAGTGGAAGTTCAGGTTGTGCCTCTTACATAAGGGGCATTGATTTCCAAATGAGATGGCTAGCACCTGCTCAAGATGCTAAAATAAACTGAATAGGAATAACTATGGAAACAAAATGTCTCCAACCAGATGTTGCTAGTATTCAATTCACATTGCTATCTGTACTAGATGTTTGAAATGACTGTGGTTTGCTTATGGTTAAGTATTACAGCTGCAACTTTTTCTTAAAAAAATAGTATAGTTCCAGAATAATCCATATGAAACTGTCTCCAGCAAAATTTTTATTTAACCAAATGTTTCTACTTCTACTATAAATATCAAAGCAAGTATTTTGCTCAGCTTTGGAATTTTTTTCAGATGTCCAGTATGTCTTCTGGTTATTGTGACTTATGCCTTGAATTAAAATTAGTGTCGTATTTCATTACCTGGAAGCATTGTCATGGAGAATGCTTGCAATGGTTTGCTATGTTCCCTACATTTTACTCACTTCTCTTCAGGAAATGCATTTTTATTGGTGATGACAGAGACAAGAAAGTGAAAAAAACCCAACAAACAACTACCTTTAGGAGCTAAAGGTGCTTTTATTCTCTCATCACCTTTCACCTGTTATGCATAATAGTTCTTATTTTCCCTGTTTTCCACTCTGTGTTCGCTTTGTCTAAAAATCTAAACTTAGAGAAATAAACATCATCCTGTGCAGAGAAATACATTACACAGAGTGGTTTCTCTTCTGGGGAATGATCAGCTGTGCTGGTGGGAGCTGGCAGAGAGCTGACCCTGATAGCGCTTTGCCATCCATCACATCCTTGATCAAGTTATTAGGCTTCTCTGAGCGCATAAGGCCTGGGAAACACAGGACTTGTTGGTTTCAGTGTCTTACCTACTTGTTGTTCTTAATTAATTGTTGTCACCTTGACAGAAGTTAATGCTTTTTGTTCAGTTACATGTGCATTTTTACCAGTTGCACAAATGTCATTCACTCAAACAGTAGCCGAATTTGCATTCTCAGGGCACAGTCCAAGAGCTAAATCAACGTGTGAGACTGAAATACTCCTTCTGCTCGTAATTGCTACTTCAAGCCAACATTAGACCTACACACAAGACATAAATGACAGATCTCTGGTACTAATGCATTGAGAAGATGCCTTATTATAGGCCTGTTGATGCAGATCATAATTTCTTTCTTAAAATAATTCACATCAACTGTACTTCTTGGAGGCCAATAATTATCTGAAATTCATTCTGTAGTACCATGTACATAACTTATTTGGTAAGTCACAGAAAGAAGTTGGCAGGCAAGATTCAGTGGAGTCTGCCAAAATATGGGTTTAGTGATGTTAATAGGTAGAATTTTCTAGCATGAAAAATGAAATGAAGAATGATTGTGGTGAGCAATGATCTCCTCATTACCTCAAAAATGGTAATTTTATCTATTTGTCTTCACATTAGGTGGGGAATGTATCTTAAAAATCTTTGTCCACTGACCTGAGACCCTGTGAGTGTTGATTGAATCTCAGAAGGTGGATTTGCCAAAACCTCAGCTGGTATACATTGATACTGTTCCCTCTGGACCACTGAAGGTGCATTTATTTACATCAGTCAGCCATCTGCGCTTGTACTTTAGGAACTGAATTTGATTTTCAAGGATCTGGAATTCACTCGGTCTCTCTACTACTTTTAACTTTATAGTGAAGGAATTTAAGTAATCCTTTGTTCTCCATTCAAGCTCCCCTCTCAGTTTTCTCATTCCTGCCTTTCTTTCTCATTCCCACAGCTAGTTTTTTTTGTATGCAAGTTGGGTTTCTCCTCCCTCTAGTTTTGATGGAACTTTCACTTGCTTTTCACAGCTAAGTGATCCCAGATAATAGATGCATTCTGTTATTTGGAGGTCCAAGAGTTAGTTACCTGCTTCTTCTTTAATTTTAAATCCAAATTCTGACTGCTAATGATTTTATTTATAATCAGCAGTGGGGACCCCTGCTCTTGACATGTGAGAACATTCTGGTGACATAACCAGCTACCAATAATAGAAACAACACTTTGGGCCTTCATTATAAACAGTGTGATGTTTTCACTGCATTGCCAAGTCCAACATCATAATTCCACCCACGGAGAAATCATTATTCTCCATAGCAAGCAAATAAGTGAGAGAGGGAGAAAGATTTCTGTTGGTTTTGGGAACTGCATGACTTCTGAATATCCCTAAGTAGTAGACTTGGCTTTGGTGTCAGGTGTTTCTTCTCTATTGATGTTCAGACCCAAGACTAATAAGAAGAATTTCAGTGTGATCTTCTTTGGTTAAAACAGAGTAGTTTATATCCTGAAAGTTTTAGAGTTGTAAAAATAATGGGAATGGCAACAGAACTAGGTTCCAGTCTGTTAGTTATTGGAATACTTTGGGCATTACTTTATTTATATTCAATGACAGCAGTGAGATTGTTGACTTACATAGAAACCACCATTGCAATTAATATTCCTATAAAGGCCTCTGTGCCAAATTGACCCTTACAGGCCCCGCAGTCATTCAGCAATCTGTGCTGGGAGATATCAGGTGTGTGCAGGGTATTACATTCCGAACACAAGCAGAGCTTTGCTGTCCTGAAATCTGTACCGAGACATCCAAATGTACTGGTTTGTTATCTCGTGCTAACCTGATGCTACCAATATCTGTGTCACCTTTGTGCATCTGCACCCTGATGGAGATAGTTCCTGATAAAGCTATGAAGCTGTCTTTGAATTTATTTTCCTATTTTTTTTTGCTCTACTGCTATTTTTATATCCATTAAGACCTGTCTGATTTCAGAAGGTCTTCATTAAGATCAAACATCGGGTTTTTTCTCCTTGAATAGCAACAGTGAAAGCAATCCTCCAAGCTGCCATCATGGCTTGTCAGAAATTGGTTGTCTGACTTACATTTGGGTTATAAAATGCATAAATCTCACTAGAATTTGCCTTGCCCTCTAGCATATCAGTTCTTGGGCAGATCTGTTTTCTACATAAAAATATCAGTTACTATGTTGCTTTCTGCAGGCATGATTTTCTCACCTAGATGTTATAGTTTCACAACTAAATGCATTTCCAGTTTTTTGGAAAGCATACAACATCCTGAACACTCTTGATTTACTTACCAGGTGGCAGATACAGAAGGTTCCTGCATTCCATAGCAGGGGAGAAGGAGAGAAATGGGGTTACAAGTGCATAAAGATGGAAAGAGTCTGAGAAGAGTATTCTTTCAAAGATTCCCGAGTTCTTTTCCTCTCTTTCGCTACTGTAAATTTGCTAATTTTAATTTGTTTTTCAGAATCTCTCTGCAATGCTTCAATTGAGTAAAAGCCTGTGGACTGTACATAAATGATGTTCTCTCCATGCCTTTGCTATTTGTTGTTGCTATCACTGTATGTTGCCATGGCAATATTTTTGTGCTATGACTGGTTAAGTGTGGCTAACAAAGAGGGGGGAGAATGAGATCAATTTATTATGCTTTTGACAGAGTGTGGTGAACTTATGAATATGTTGGATGTTTTTTTCCCTTTGAAAAGAAGAAATATGACAGGATTATGTAAGTTTTAAGGGTTTCTTGAAGTAGGCAGCTGCTGGCACCAAAACCAAGTTTATTTCCTCATGGAATGAATACCAGTGTGGGCCTCAAATGCATGTCCTTTGTCATCATTGAAATCAGATTTGTTCATACAGAGATAAATACGTGCAGGGCAAGTAAACAGTGAATCCAAAATGTTTTTCTGACTCACACAATTATGCTTCTGTGGTGTTGCCACCTTTCATCTAGCTGTAAACATTGTCATTCTCTAAAGCAGGCCTTTGCTGAGATGCATCATATAACTTTGAGAAACACTGGAAAGCAGTAAAAAAATTTTGAGAGCTTCTCACACTTTTTTTTTTTCTTTTCAGCAAGTGAAACTGCTGATCAAAAGGTTTAGTCCTTCTGGTTTCTATCTGTCACTGGATTTCAGCTGGTGCCTATTCTATTTTCTCCCCCTCGTCTTCTGCTGAATGCAGAGGTTTTTTCCGAATGCAACAACTCAAGCTGGTATCTTTCTAAGCCCAGTACCATAGGAAATGAAACTAACTTTTTCTCAAAAGATACAGTTCAACCTGCATAAACCATATCTGAATTTGATCAAAAAAGATTAAAGGATGGATGACAAATTTGCCTTTTTTAGTGTTGGAAAATTTTAAAGAAAGGTAGCATGCAATAGTCTGCATTGTAGCCTATTCACACTAAGATGCAGGTCTTAAGTGTCTTCATAGTTAATGGTGTTGCTACAGTAGCAAGAAAAAAATGTAAATAAAATCCCTTGAACTGTTGTAACGAAATTACCATAGCAGATTTCTGTTAACATTTCTGTTAACCATTTAACAACTGAAGTACAGCATTCTTTTTGTACCCTAATCTAGGACTCTTTCTCGTTCCTTTATGACACATTATTTTCCCTGGGTATGGACTATGAATGGGACTAGAATATTATTGGTTTTCAGGCCAGATCTCAGTGTCATTTGCATATTAAATCAGAATTACCAACTACTAAATAAATATACTGACTTCAAAGGGGAGCTTAAATATCAGAGCTAGCATGTGAACTGGTGTTGAGAAAAATTAAATCTGCATTTTAGTTAGGGGTTCTGCCTGCCAACCCATGTTTTTACTTCTATATCACGTGTGTGAAAAATAGTAGGTGTCTTAAACACCTGCATAAAGTTGTGTGAAATTTACTTGGCTGGAACAAAATCTAAATGTTTTCTAAATGAAAACTTCAGCATGATACAGGAGCCTGTTCTTGAATGGTTGCTTAATGTCTCAGCATTGCATTCCTTCTCCATTGTATCATTAGTTCATTGTTAGCTTTTTGTAAATAGCTTGGTGTTTATATTAAAATATTCCATGGCACAAATCTGTCATCATTTTGCCAGTAGTTTCATTTGACTCGTGGCTTCTTTTTGTTCCATTATTATCATTTGACAAACATTTCTTTGGCAGTACAACTTCTGCCCTGGTATTCAACAGAATGTCACCAAAATTTTGAGTTCTTTTGGTTTGTTTTCTGTTACCTTTTCATTCCATTAAGACTTGACTCTGTCAGCAGACTTTGTCATCTTTTTGTGTGTTTGTAGCTGTTTGTAAGTTACTTGTTCTGGTTTGAAACTGGTTATAGTTTTCAAGGTGAAAATTCATTCCAAACAGAGTTATAAATGAAAACCATTTTGCTAGGGTAATAAGGAAACGGCAATGTCAACAGTTTGTTGTATAAAAACTATCTGAATTTTAATCAAGTTGGAATATGCAATTGATTTCTAGAGCTGTATATGTGGAATGATTTCCTTGTGGTCAGTTTAATGGACCAATAGAGGATGTCCTGAGCATAAGAGCATATTCCAGTTAATAAATGCCAGAGTAGTCTCTCCCAGCACCACTTCTCTACCCTTTCATGCACAGAGCAGGGGCAGACCAGATTTTTTCCTGACCTTTCAGCAAGCTTCAGCTGCTGGAACAGCCCTTTGAGGCCAGGAAAAGGTAGCCCTGCTACTGCTGCCCTTTTGATGGGGTCTCCTCAGGAACTGGGTAGATCAAGGTAGGAAACAAAGTTTGGAGCTCCTTTGTGAGTCTTTTGATGATCCCAGTGTACCCTTACCCTGAGGAGGGAGTACATAGCACACTGCACATAGCGATGATGCCTTTGTATTTGCTAGTTATTCTCAAAAGCTGCATTTTACAAGATCTGTGGAGTCATTCAATTTGTAATAAATTAGTTCAGCTCCCAATTACCCAGCAGACTGTTTGTTTTTATTTAACTACATCATTTTCATTGTGTTGCAGGGTATATTTTGCAAATTATGTCACTTCCAGTTACCCTCTTGAGTCTGACTGATGTTAGAGCACTGACCTGAGTTGGAAAGTCAAATACTAAAAAAGCAAAATAACATTTGGTTCATCACTGCGAGATTCAAAAAAGATATCTGCAACTCTTGCATTAGTCCTGAGCCCAGAGGGTTTTGGGGAAATGTGGGATCATGACAAAAATTACAGAACTACAGAAAGCCTAACGATTGGTTGTTGTGTTTGGTCGGTTTTGTCACAACTCTGATTAAATTCTTTCAAAAACTTGAATCATTACTTTGTAAGGACCTAATGTTATTAAGTATCTCAGTGGAATTTTAAAAAGAAATAAAAGAAATATAAAGTAAAAAAATCTAAAGTGACCAAAGGGACGTTCCAGACCATGTGACATCATGCTCTGTATATAAAGTGGTGGGAAAAAGGAGGGAACATCTGGAGTTACAGTGCTTGTCCTCCCAAGTCACCATTACATGTGATGGGGCTCTGCCTTCCTGGATGTGGCTGAACACTTTCCTGCGCATGGGAGGCAGAATTAATTCCTTGTTGTGCTTTGCTTATGTATGCAGCTTTTGCTTTCCCCATTAAAGTGCCTTTATCTCTACCCACAAGCTTTTACCCTTTCTATTCTCCCCCCAATTCTGCTGGTGAGTGGTGTGGCACTTGGCTGCAGGTGGATGTGAAGCCATGACTGTCCTAAATTTTATATTCAGATGGTAATAGATTGAAAACCATCCTGACTAAAATCTACATTGTCATTAGAATTGGTGAGACAACTATAAGCAGATTTCACCTGCTGCAGGGATTTTCTTTCTTTTCTGAAGGAAAGTGTTGCTTACTGTGTAATTATCTGAGGTGTTTGATGAATGATGAGGTGTTTGGCCATGGCAGGAGATGAGCTTCTAGACTTGATGGACAGAGGAAAGGACAGAGTGACAACTGCTGTATGTACAGAGTGTAATAGAGTCCTTTGCAAGAACAATATGCATTGTAACCCATTTGTCCACTGGTAAATTATAAAATCCACGAATCTCTGGCTCACTTTACTTTCTTAAAGAAGCAGATACAGGGTAAGCAGATGACTGATAAATGATCCCCACCAATCAGTCAGAACTTTTCAATCTACAAGTGCAGTGGAATCACCACACACAAATAAAGATAGAGAAGTGTCTTTCCACTGAACAATTTTGTAAATCATTGTGTAATAGGAGCAATATAAAGCTGGCAATGCCATAAGGCACAGAATCAATGTTAGCATCAGCTACCATTGCAGAGACTGGAGATGAAAAAGCTGTATGTTTTTAATTTGAGGACTAAGGGCTATGTGGTTTACAAGAGGAAGGGAAGATCAAAGAAGGGTTTGTCAGGTGGCCCCAGAGAAATTTGAAGTTGTAGCAGGGACTGGAGTAATTTGTGAGATGCTTTTAATTTCCTGTGCTGCTAGTGGAAGAGAGTTTTTGAATTTGCTTTTCAGAATTGTTGAAGAAGTAGCTGATAGTTATGTGGTGAAAAAGAGATGCTGGATAAGTGGCTAATTTTTACAGGATTTCTTTAAGCTCTTGCGTGAATCTCAAGGTTTGTGAAGATATATTTCAGATGTATGTGCAAAGTGCTTCAGGAATCTTTGAGATGAAAGACTATCTTTGTAAATACAAGATATTAATTATTGCACTTCATGGATTTAATTTTTGACCAATGGGTTTGTCACAGTTCATAATGTTCAAATCCAGTTTTGGATATCCCTCCAAGATTTAGGAGTACACAGTCAGATGTTATATTTTTCATTTGAGGGTAGATAAAAAAGACATCTGTTTCCATCTTAATTGACTTTTTCAACATGTATTTAGTAGTTTAAAAAAATGTGTTATATACACACAGAATTTAAACTAATCTATATAATGACTATATTTGCTTCAAAATATTAAAGCTATTTTTCTTTGAAAATAGTAAAAGCTGCCTAGATATTCTGCCAAAGTTATTTTCTGGAATTATTTTGTTGAAATCTTAAGCCAGCTGTTGATAGAAACGCTGCCTTCCCCGTGCGTGTGAATATTTTAGTGTTATGAGGTTTTTTTGGGTAGTTTATAATTAATTCATTGCAAAATTAAAATCCAATTGGGAGAATAGAAAAAGCAGCAACTATTCCCCTGCATTTTACAATCTGTGTACTAAAGTCCTGGAAGAATGAAGTAATATGTTTAAATCACTAAATGAAGAAAAATACTCATGTTACTTAAATTGCATTAACACTGAAAATTAGTGTATTAATACTTAAAGTTTCTAAGGAACCAGATATATTTAAAACAACTTTATTTAACAAATAAAATTTCAAATTGCTCGTGTTGTTTATCTTAAGCAGATTCCACTTTCTATCTGAATATTATTGATACATATAAACTTAAAAACTCCATCCTTATCCAGACTTGGAAAGCACATTTCCTATGTATTTTCTAAGATAATATAGCTAAACATTAGAAATAAAGTAAGCATAAAGTCATCATGTAAAACCACTGACTTAAGTATGTATGTATACATCCAATGCAGCAGAGAAAAATATCAAATTATGCCCAAAAAGAGTCAGCTTTTCTTTTGGAAGTTTTTAAAATGTACAAATAAAAATCAAATTTAAATTATTTATATAGATTGAATGTTTTGCTATTAATATAACTACAGTTAAAACCAGTGGTTTTTGTTCCTTTAATTTCAGTTATTGCTGTAGATGTAAGTCAGGAGCCAGTTTGGTTTCACATAAGAAAATTGTCAGCATTTTGTGTCTGATGTTAGAGTAAATATGTAGGGGAAATCACTTATTCAATATAAAATATTCTGATAGACAGCTGATATGGAATTACTGGAAGCATTGCTACCTGTCAAAACAGGTGTTTTGAAGGCAAGCTCATTAAGAAATCATCTGTGGTCTTGGAAATTTACAGCTCATTCTGTTTATGTAAACACCATGTAGGAAAAAAGTTGTCTTTCTAGGCCTACCAAGGATGCACAACCCATTGCTCTGGAGAGAATAGCTGCTAGGAGGATCGATGCAAATGGAGTTTCTTTTCTCAGTAGAAAACTCCTGAACAGAGTTCAGCCTAAGTTCAAAGATTTTGTTGTATGGAAATAGAATATGGTTACACTGTGCTACACTTTGAGGTTATAGATTCATCACCTTAGGTGGAAAATGTATAAATACTTGGCTGACAGGCATAAAAACATGTTGGCTTGATTCTCTTTATCTGGTTTTCAGGATTTCTGTATTTCCTCACTCAGGGCAGAGCCCAAGTACTCCTGGTTATGGCCTTACCACCTTTTTATTTCTCTTTTATGGTTTTGCCAGAAATAGATAATGAATGAATTCCATTTAAAGAGAATTGCTTGTTTAGCTGTATATTAAAATAAGCCTAGATTAGAAGACCTTTATTTTTTTCTGATCCAGACAAGTTCTCTTTGATGCAGTAAGACCTCTTTTTTTCCTCAGCATAGTCCACAGCTATTTTCAGTGAAGGTGATGGGAGCTAGACCAGAGTGACACTGATGGCAAATTTTCATGAGCAATATCAGATGCACAGATAGATGTGTAATAAGAGATCCTGACTGATACCATCAATAAGCCCACATTATATCGATTTTAATTTGGTTTTCTATGGGAATGTTTATGTATCAATACTGCCTGTGTCTGGCTGCCAGTGATCCACTGCACATTTTTAATGCCCTTGTCTGCTTTCAAATCTAATGCAAAAAACAACAATCTCTAACATAAACCATTTGCTAGAAGTCCTGAAATCTGGGGGCCAGAAAAGGCAGAGACTCTTAAAGTTCTCCAAATAAAGGAAAGGCTTCCAGGTGGGCTCAGGGAACCTAGAGAGGCAGGTGATCCCAGAAAATGCCCCATGAGTAGGTGGGATGGCTGAAGTTCATACTGCTGCAAATGTGCACATGCACCAGCACGTGGCTCTCTGCACTGCAACGTTTCATGAGCTTAAATGCTCAACCAGCCATTCCTCTAGTAATTAAAATGAATTTTCAGAAAGGCTCGACTCCATGATCAACACAAACAACAGTTATTAATAATCACCTGGCATTTTAGAGCAAGCTTAATGGATTGGAGCACTCTCGCTTCAGTGAGTTCAATGTGTCATCAGATTGAGACTTCATTCAAATCAAGTGATTACAAGATACCTGTAGGCTGTATAGAGAAGGCAGAGAAGCCCCTGGATTTATGTATTTTGACAATATTGCACTTCAGATAGTTGTGTCAAGATGTTACTGAATCATTAAAGACTCCACTTGGAGCTGTAGCCTTTGTAGTAGTTGATGTTTGTTCTACACTTGTACCAGAAGTTGTTAGTGGGAAAATGCAATTGTGTGTATGTTTACAAAACCAAAATTACAAATCAATATTAATTATTTGATTCTCTGATAAAAAATGATGACATCTTTGTTCAGATTCCTGTAGTTGTTTGTCCACTGTTTTGAGTAGTTTGATGAGAAATGCTAAATGCATCTTTGAGTGTTTGTTTGCCTGGTTATTGTTTTCAGGTTTTTAAGTAGGAAGAATAAGTTATAATTTTTCTCAATAAGATTATCCAAATCTGGATGCATATCAGGAGGCTACACTGTGTATATTTTTTAACAATAATTCTTACAATTCATCTGTGGCTGTATTTTTTAATTGTGTAGATCATGCATTTGGGTAGATGAAAAAAATCTCGAAAGAAAATTGAGGTTTTTTTCAAAACAACTTTTAAACCCATTTTTTTAGCTGTCAAACCGTTTTAAAATTCAGCCTTAAATATTTATCTGAAAATTAAAACTACTATAGATCCAGATTTCTGAAAAATACTGCAGTTTTCCAAGTCCTGTGAAAAACTGGGATTAGTAAACTCTCTGAAAATCTGGAGTTATTATTGCTGAGATCCTTGAAGTTTGTTTCAAATCAAACTGGCGACTGATAAGAGCAGTATTTTATGGGAAAAAAGTTTCTTTTCTATCTTTTTAAGTCCTCTTTTAATTATTACACATTTCAGTAGACACTTAGCCTGACTAGAAACTACCCTTTTACCCAAAATAAATGCGAATATTTACCTAGAGGCTCAGCATTTTGCTTCACTGAAAACAACATATTTGTGTCATATCAGTTCTGGGAAGGAAGCCAGATTAGACATTCCCACCTCTCTCTGCCCCCAGACATTCATTTCAGTGCAGGAGTTCATTGCCTTTTCAATTGCACTGCTACAACAGCTTTTGAGATTAAACTGCAAACCAGTCAACTAAAAGGTTTCTGGTTTTAGAAAAACAACTAAGCAAAAACCTCAACTCCCCACAAAAATAAAGAGTGTCTCTGACCTTAAATAAATAAATCATTTCTACTTTGCAATGTAACTGTACAAATAGCGGTGTGGGCAGAACAGAGCAGCAGTGATCAGCAGTGAAGGAAGGGTTCATTAGTTGCAGCTGCTAAGACCACAAAGGGCATTTTTCTGAACTTTGGGGGTTTCTCCTCCAAGTTGGTTGCATTATCAAAATCTCAGACCTTCCATGTTGGTGAAGAAAGGAATTTAATCTCCATGGCAAAATAATTAGGAATTTTATGTAAACACAAGGAAAATCCCAGTGTACATAAATGTAGCAGTAGGGACAGTGGAAGCAGCTGAAAGCAGTTTCTGGTACATGAATGAAGGAAATGGATGGAATTTGTTTACTCCCGGATTAGGTGAAACCTCTTCTAAGGGCTGCTTTTGTAATCCTTGGACATTGAAAGACATTTTCCTAAATTTTATTTCCAAACTGGGACTGATTTTTATTCACCTGAAGTTTAAAGCTTCAGAACTGCGATGTTTGTTAGGGCAAATATGAGAAGTTTTGTTAGGACAAAGCCCTAGACTTTTAAATCTGCAAAATGACAGTGTTAAGGAAAAGAAGGCATTCTAAAACAGTTACGTCACAAATCTAGAGTCGTGTGATAGTAGGTGAAATATAAACCCTTCAGAAATGCGAGGATTTGTTTTTAGTGTGCTTTGTCTCATCTGAAGCTGCAGCATTGCTGGTATTTAAAATGCATGCATTTTATGTGACTCTTCTATACATGGCCATTGCAATTCTGACCAAAATTAAGCCAGTTGACACAGAAGGGTTCCTTGGATCGAGTTTCTGCCTTTGGTAGAATGCAGAGTTCAGCTCAGTGAAGGTTAACAAATAGGATATTTATTTATAAACTCTGAAAATTTATAAATAAAGTGAAGAGTGACTAGGTGACTTTTGTTGGTGAGTTGCTTTGTTTTCCTCAGGCCCTGATACAAAGTCAGGAGAGGCCAATGTGAGAGCACTATGATGGAAAGCATAGAACAGATACCTTGTTTTGTGATGGTATGGGATTCCATAGCT
The DNA here is from genome assembly GCA_013396995.1 of Dicaeum eximium. Taxonomy (NCBI): domain Eukaryota; kingdom Metazoa; phylum Chordata; class Aves; order Passeriformes; family Dicaeidae; genus Dicaeum; species Dicaeum eximium. The sequence continues at coordinate 467,647 of VWZP01007350.1, read as the reverse complement.
TCTACTTCTGGCTTAGCTGCACCAGCTCTTTGTCATCTGATGTGAGTCACTTGCCTGCTCTGAGTCTCACTCAGCAGTTACAGTTCTTCCTATCTCATGGAAAAAATTCAGTTAAATAAGCAGGCAATGAAAATATGATTACAGACATAGAATTATCTCTTATAATGATTTAGTAGTGTGATTTGTTGTTGCTGACCATACTGTAATTAATTGTTAAAATGCTGTATTTCACTTTCATTTATTTAAGGGTTATTGCCTGTACCTTTTTCCTCAAGTACCTCTTTGTCTCAGTGATATTTTAAGAATGGAAAATTAGTCACTTGCCTAGAACATCAGACTGTCAAAGTTGTTTTTGCTTTGAAAATCGGCCTGAAGTACTACCCAGCTGAGGCAGCTGTTCTGCTCTCATTCCTCCTTGGGCGGCCAAGATGTGTGGTAGCAGCAGCTGCAGGGCAGAGGAGGATCCCTATGCCATCACTTGTGCCTCCCTTGTCCCTTACACCTTTGTCCTGCCCACTCCTCCATCTCACTCCTCCTCTGCACAAGAGCCAGTTCTGCTCTAGCTACTCCCTCTCCCTGCTTGCCCAGCAGCCCAGAGTATGTGGAGAGAAAAGGTTGCTGAGGTGGGGAAGGGAATTCTTGAACAGTAGTAGAAATCATCATTGCAAGAGGGAAAGCTGAGGACTGGCTCCTGGAGGTGGTGGGGAGTGCTCTAGAACCCCAGGTTTTGTCCCAGCTTCACTGTGCATTATTTGTAGAACCCAAAGACTTCACTGACTATGAGAACTATTGGATAACCAGAGCTGTTTTTCCTAAACGGATTACAACTCATCAGCACATTTTCTTTGTCCAACTCATAATTTGATGCTTACTTTAAAATTCAGTCCAAACAATTTCTTTAGTAACATCTAAATAAAAGAAAAATAGTGTGAAATAAATTCTTCTGAAGAAAAAATTAATTGTTGTGACTTTTTAAATTCTGGTCACAGATTTCTACTTAGAAGAGAACTTTTTGATGGTGTTTATTGCTGTTGTTTTATTAATCTCTATCTTATCTAAAAGGGCAGTTTAAAAGCATCCTAACTATTGTAGTCCATGTCCAAAACTGTTACCATTTCACAGCTGCTTTTGTTTTTTTTATAGCCATATGCCACTTAAAGCTTACTTGATCTTCTTAAATGACCTTATTGTGACTCTCATGCAATCCTATTTTAAAGAGATTTAGGTGCCTACAGCTGGAAATGGGCTTGAACTGGGGTTTTCAGAACCATCTAGTAGTCTGACCTGTACCAAAATCACTGATTGTCAGGCTGCTGGTAAATCCCTCTAGATTCCTGTCTACCCTTTTAGAAACCTCAGTGACTTTGAGGACAACTCAAGCCCTCACGTTATTCCAGTGAAAGTGAGAACTCCCATGGGCTGAAAGGAGAACTCCCTGCCTGTGGTATGATACTGGTGAAGTGGGAATTGCTGCAAAGCTGGACTTCACAGCTTGATTGAAAGATCAGATGGAATGGAATTGTTCAAATAGCAAGTGTTTGAAACGTGACTGTGAAAATCATTAGCTATGCTTATCTTTTATTTTATTTTATTCTCCTACTTCAGGCTCAGGCCTTAACAATAGTGGCATCCTCCGAGTACTTCTCAAGAAAGGACTAAATATATTGTGTTCTGGTATAGTCTGTGCTCTGACAATAACAATTGTCTCACATAATTCTGTGCTGAAAGTTAAAAACTGCTCAGGAATGTTACTTAGGGCACCCCTCAGATCTTCCTTATCTTGCAATGATGAGTTGAGGTCTTTTCAAGCAGTGTATAAGTGCATTCCAAGGTGCTTTGACTTGAGTACAGTGGCAATTAAAGAGTTAATTTAAAGCAAGGAGGCAAGGATGAGAGCTGAGACAGTAACTCATGGCTAAAAGGCTGATCACAAGTCAAACAAGCTCTGTGAAAGTCCTCCTCTGGTAGTTAAAAGTGAACCTCTGTGCGACAGAATGAAACACCCTGTAACTGAAAAGCAAGGTTGTTATGTAGCTCGAGTTAAAAATGTCTCAGTGGTGTAACAACTTGTGTTCCTTTTGGTGACAGAGCTTTAAACTTGATGATCAGAGTTGTAGGGAAATGCTCTCTCACTGACAGACTTTTCCTTCTTTTTAAGGCTGCTTTAAGCTACTTTGGCAAACTGTAATTCACTCGTGTTGTTTTGCTTTGCAGCGGCTTCTTAAAGAAAGTTATTCCTTTCCCAGACTCATGCTTCTCACTTGTTTTTTCTTCTTTTTCTTCATCTTTTTTTAATCTGATGGACTTTCAAGCTCACTGCAGTATTTCTCTACTGCAAAATAGTTTTCTTTTCTGCTTTTTATGGCACTAAGTTGTCACTTTGCTGTGCGCTGCAGGTAGATCCGAAAAGCATAAGACATAGAGGCCTGGAGTCAAAAAAGGGATTCACATACTTCACTTTCACCTGAGCTGCAGTTTAAGAGTCTCAGACCAAAAACAATTTACATATAAATTGTTCCTCATTGCTTAAGTGCCTGTTAATCCATAGGCACCTGGTTGACTTGCCTGTAAAATTGCTTTAGTGTGTGTTCATCGTGCAAGGCAATGCAGTGCAGAACCCCAGGTCTGTATGAAATCACAGCACAACTCTTGCAGAAACACAAATATGAGCCCAGAAGCAATGTGTCTGCATTAGCATGGCCCTGAAACAGGTTTTTTGTGAGGTTTACATCAGAGTAAAATATCTGGAATTTTGGGTGTTATTCAGCCTGCAGAGAATTTTGCAAATGTATTTTATAATAACTGGTATTAATTTTTAGGAGGATAATTTCTAGGTTTTGTGTGGGGTTCTTGTAAACCTGTAACACATCTGTAGGTGTGGCCATTGTATCTATTAGCTCAATTCTGTTATCAAGTTTCTTTGGGGATGAGTGATCCACAAATGAAATAACACATGGAGTTGTATTGCAAGTAATGTTTTTTATATTGTAGAGGTTCCCATTTCCTATTCCCCAAGCTCTGATTCCTCTGCAAGTGAAACATATGACAGCTATAAGCATCAGTTCATTGACAGACTTACGAATATGCTTTATTTTAAACATTTTGAAATACAGATTCTCTAAAATATCTACATTTCTATTGTAGCTGCATCTAATGCCATGAATTATAAATGCTCTAAAACTAAGTCATTTGCAAACTGTAATTGTTACATCAGAGGCTGAACTAAATTCTTTTGTGTTCATATCAAACTCTAAGATACAACAATGAAAGGAAGTTGGCAAAATCAAATGTGTGCACAAAAGTGTCAAGTAACAATACATTCCCAAGCTTTAGATTCTTGGAATAAAACAAGTTCTAAAACACCTAGGAAAGGTTTTTAAATTACTGTTGTTGTTATTATGATGATAAAAATGTAACCATCATTTATCCTAACCTTGTTGAAATAAATAGTTCCTTCTTTAGATGCTACTTCTTCCACTGGAAGAAGTTTTTAGATTTGTGACCAGATCTTTATTTGGTAGAAAATTTGCTGTCAGTAGAGCTCCGCTAACTTGGTTCTGAAGCTCTGTTTTCATTCTGTTTGTATGCTTAGCTCCTGGTTACTGGCAGTGTCTATTCTTTTGTAGCTCTCAGCTCAGTCATAAAAAGAAAATATTCATCTGCTAGCAGTCCTACAGAGAACTTTATTCAAAAGTAAAAGTTATAAGTATACAGACCTGAAAAGTTCTTGTCCTGTGTTCTTATCTACCATTATGAGCAGGGAATTAATACAACACATTTTGAAAATTGTTTCTAGTTCATGTCACAAATGCTTTTTTATCAGGTTTGAATATAACCAAGAAACACATTCCACAGAATCCTACATATCTTTGAATATTTATAGACCTTTGAACTTTACACCAAATAGGATATGATCATAAAAAATTCATAGCATAATTTTCACTCCTACATTTTGCAGCTGAGACTTTCAAAGATGATGGCACTTTGTTCTGGAAGACGAAAGCTAATATATGTCTAAAAAGCCATGAGATCATGAACAGAGGCAGTAATACATGTATATATTATATATTTACATGGGAAAGCTGATAATATATAAATATTCTTGTTGAGAACTATTCTGGACATGAAAAGTTTTCATGAATTCCTTTAGGGTTGGTCAACCTCTTCAGTTTATTTGTAGCCAAACACTGGAATAGATCAGGCTACCTGGACATCTGCTGAATAAACTGAGCCATCTGCTTGAAATCTGATGACACAATATAGAACACAGTGTTTATAATCTCTACAGTTTCAGCACAACTAATTTCTCATTTGCACAAAAATGGCATTAGAGCGAGTGTGTTCTCATTGCAAGCCTACTTTCCACCCTTCAGCAAGCTTCACACTCCTGATGGAGAAGGAAACAAAGTAGACTTGCCCCTACCCATTGGGCCTGCAGGTCCAAGATCTAGGGGGGTGATGGAGAAGAAACAGGGCTGGGGAGAATGGTCCTCCTCCCTTTGTGGCACAATTCTGGAACTAGCCCAAGGAGTACTGGGTAGACTTTTGCGGGGAAAAAAAATAATTAAAGTGTATATGCAATATTACACTTGACTAGGTATTAGTTTTTCTCTTTCTTCAGCAAATAGTCATGAAGGAGGAATAAATAAATACTCAGCTACTAAGTCCACTATCAGGAAATCAATCTATGCTAAACTGGCTTTCTTCTGATTAAAATAATTTCACATTCAAAGGGAATTTATGCGATATTAAGCAGAGATGCATCTCAAGTTTCTGATACCAACCATTGTGGTCTGGACCAGATCACGTTCATCAGTAAGGTGAAGTATGGATTGTTAATTATTTCACCTTTTTAAAACTTATTTTTTTCCTCTTTGAACCTGCAATCTACCCATGATGTTAAGGGAAAAATGTGTTTATGTCTCAAATACAGTTTAATGTAATGCTAAGTCTGTTTCACTTGAAAAGTAAATCTACTTTTATTTTATGCTTACAATAATGGGTTAAGGTTGGAGAGCTATAGGGGCGTTCACTGAGAATGATTTATCCAAATATTGTTGTAATTGAGATGAGATATTTAAAGCATTGTGGATGGACTGCTAAGTACACCTTATTGCCTTAGACAGGTACCATCCTTGCTCACCTCTACCCTAAAAAGCCCTTTTCCTCTGCAACTTGTTACCACAGTACCTTTGTGAAATACAAAGGGGTTTGGATTATTCTCTGCTTCTGAAGTGTTTTTCCAGGGCAGATTGTGTGTCTGCATGGGTGGTACACTGTAAATTTTGGTCCTGCCTCTCTATTTTTCACAGAGTCTGATAGATGGATCCCAGGCCGGCTTTGTAGTAAAACATATCAATGTCTCCCTTGAGAATGATTCTTAGGATAAGTATTGCCAAAGTGTAGATTACTCTTACAGAGCCTTTCCAGCATATCCTGGTCTTACCTTCAGGGAGAGCACTCCTGGAAATGGTATGTCTACAGGCAGCTGGGGGATAATTCCTCCTGGGTATGGAATTCCTCTCTGCAACTGCGAGGCAAATGACCCAACAGGTTCTTGATATTTTTACATTTTTGACCATTGGTCTCAATTAATTCAGTGGGCAAAATTACCTAAGCTGAGAGAGACCTGGCTGTCAGCCTTTATCCAGACTTTTTATTAGGGCAGTGTGGACCATAGGGAAACTTTAGCCCATCAGTGTGTTAACACTTTTTAAACACATAGAGCATTATTTCAAAACTCTTATTACAGTTTCACTCCTGTCTAGTATAGCTAATTAATTTTGATCAGCAGGCTCAATGAGAGGTAATTCCAAATAATCTAGGATGACTTAGAAGAGAGATTTTTGATAGGCCCAAAATTTAGACTGTGTGATAAGATCGTGCATTCTTCTGCTATCAGTGCAGTTGTTCGTAGGGGTTTTTTGTTAATTAAAATTTCTTTCCTTTAAAACAAATTATGTAATATCCTAGCCTGATTCCTGGCATAATTATGAAGTAAGAATGAAGCTTTGTATCATCTCTAAGCTATAATCAAATAGCTGAGGACCAAGCTGCTCAGAACTAGGCATCTGTACTGCTACTGCAGTCACACTTCTTTGCCTTCTAACCATTATTTGACTTCAACAACAGAGACTATGCACAAGATTTCTAGGAGATTTATTGGCAGAGAGGGAATGAAACAGTAATGTTGAGTTATAATTCATTGAAACAGCAGACAAAACCCCTAGTTTTCGTGATCTTCAATTCCTTATGAATAATAAGCAAGAAACAATGCAGAAAAGCTCTTGAGCTGACAGGAACAAATTTTAAGCTCCACAGTATGAATTTCCTTGAAGTATATTCTAATATACTGAAACCACAGATGGCTATCAATGATGCATGAGTGTTCTGAAAGTTAAAAATTATGTCCAACAACAATTAATCCATAGAGTTGTGCTTTCCTTAGCAATTTATAGAGATTTTTCAACCTGAAACCTTTTTAAACCTTCTCAAGATATGGAGAATATCTGATACATAAAAAGGGAGAACTGAGAAAAAGAAGTCTGTAGCAATAGGCTTCTATTTTGTCTGGAGCATCCAAAATGGTCTCAACAGTTCCTGGCATAGAAGGCTGAACAAGCATAAGAGCAACTGGGACCATTTGGTTGATACATTTTAAATGTTGTCCTAAAGTATGCAACTGCTGTTTCCAAAGAAAGAGCAGTGAGTTAGGGAGGAAAATGAAAAAAAAAAAAAAAAAAGTAGAAACAGAAAATATTTACAACTTGGATAAATGGAAATAGTGAACTGGAGTTGTGTTTAAAAATTATTATTCCAGAGGGATGCAGAAGAATATTGGACAGTATCTTTTGAACAGGTATAGCTTAGTTTATAATCAATTTAGTAAAGAAATTAGCCTGACACATTGAAAGATGTCTGTCAGTCCTCCTAGTTGATCAAGAATAAGCATGGATGAGAGGAGAGTATGAAATGTTAATGAAGGTGGGTTTATTCTGTTTGTCAGTTAGAGAAATGTCCACATGCCCAGCATGTGCTGGTTTTTTGTGTCCATTTATATTTCCATAGAAATGATGTTTTAAAATTAGGGTGCAATAATTTAAAACTGTGGTTGTGAACATCATATTTTCCTCACTTTAAAATATCAGTGTCATCTCAAATTCTTTTGCAGTTTATAATTTTAACGTTATTGTTTTGCACTCAAACAGTGATCATTATCTCTCTTAGATACTGAGTGAACATATCTTTCTGGAGAGTTTTATTTTCTTTCTCTCCACTTGCAAACTATTCTGCATGCCTTGGACAAGCATTTTGAATGTTTCATGATCCAGATGTCACAGATTTCACAATTCCAAAATTCCATGAGGGATCCCTGGCTTTTAAATAAGTGGCAAGTGTGAGTGAGGTTAAAATATGTCTAATGTGGAGCTCAGACCTCAAGTGCAAGCCAACCAGCTGGCATTTAGGCTGACACTGATCGAAAGGCACTACTCCTGTTTGTGTGAAGTCTGCCAAGATGAAAATATTTCTTTCAATCTGGCTCTGACATTAAGGTGGTTCATCACATTATTTAGTGCTAGGGTTAAGCCAGATCTCTTTCATGTTACGTTGGAGCCAGAGAAAACAGGCTCGCTAAAGCCATCAGAATAATGGGGAGATTTTAAAACTTCCCCTGTGTTTAATAAAATGTGGTAGTTTGGGTGAAATTTTCCTGATAGGCCTTTCTGTTAATGCTTATCTAGATAATGCATCTTCCAAATGTTCTGACCAGAGTGTTTCTGATATTAAGACGACTTTGTCCTGCAGCTCCAGAGACTTTTTTTCTGCAGCTTTTTTTAATTATGAGTAGGGTTTAGAATTTCACAGTTAAGCTGAAGGATATTTTGTATACTGTATGCACCTAGCTATGGTTATATTGAATTCCCCAGGGGAATGGGAGGAGAATAGATTGTTAAAAGACAAGCTTGTTGAAATGAATGCAATTGTTACTGCTGAATGCCAGCTGAGTTCTAATGGTACAACTGCTTCTTATTCTCTTGAATACGGTGCCTCATGAACAACATGTGTGTTGAATGCCTGATGGTTGATGCAGTATAGAGCAAGTTACTACCAAAAGAAGAGGTGTATCAAAGTACTACAGACGTAGATGAAATGTGTATTTTCAATAGATTCTGCATCTTTGGGAAGCAGAGAGAAAAAATATTTTCTGGAGATGGAGCTAAGCATAATTTCATAGGTTTTTAGGTGGCAGCTTAAAGACCACAAATATCTTACGGCCTGGCCCTCTAGTCAAAGGCTAACTATTAAAGCAGACTTACTTTAGATTCTCTCCAAATTGGAATTTGGCTTGCTTATTCCAGTTTCTAGTTCATCTGGGAACAGACAAGAACAACTTATTTTTTAAATGTAGCCTATTATTAGAGCTCCGGCATGAAATGTTGGTTGGCAAAATTAAAGGAGAGGAAAAGCAAGGTAAATGTTGTTACAATAATCTCTGTTGTTCTTGTGAAAGATTTAGGTCAGTACCTCAGTGGAAAATTCTACAGGCTCTTTCATATTAATATTAATTTACTTATTTAAACTGCAGTGAAATATTTCTTTTGATAAATGTGGCCATTATTTTAAAAAAGAAAGAAGGCAAAAGCAAAACCAAAGAATAACTACAAATAAAATTGTGGCTTTTCCTTCCAAGACCTTCTGGCAAAAAGTATGTGACCCTTCATGGAGACACCTGACTTAATGCACTGATCATTAATTTGGTTTTATTTATTCAGGAAGATTGGTGAGTGGAGTGGCAGTGAACTTCTGCACATTGGTGGTCACAGAGCAATGCAGTGCAGCCTGGCTGTCCAGAGAGTGGGAAGCAAACAGCCTCAGCTACTCCTCTCTTAATACAACATGCACAGCCCAGGGCCTTTCAGTTGTGTTTAGTTTCTTGGCCACCTACCCAGCTCATCTACCTACCTACAAATGTACAGCCCTTGCTACTCACACCACGTGTGTTTTCATCTTGGCCTACCTAGAATTTTCTGGCTTTGAGCTGGGTACTGAGTGTGGGGTGGTCTTCAAACCATGCTTGGTCCTGCTTTCCTGCATGCCTTGTTTTTGTTCCTGGCAAAATCTGTGGTTTCTAGGCCAGTTCAGGGTGGTGGTGGCATTTTCATAACTTCCCAGTTCTCACTTAGACTTGTTTGTGGTTAAGTAGGTGTAAACCAAGAATCAGATTCAGTAGGTGCGTTGGATGTATCATATGATTATGTTCTGTTCTATTGGCTAGTTCAGAGATTTGGAAACACTTTCAGTATTGATTGCATTTCAGTGAAAAGCATGTCAAACAGACCTACCTTCTCTCTTATTTGCAGTTACATGCACTGTTACTCTTCCCATTTTCTGAGTATAAAATGAGTTGAACAATTTCAAGAGAAAGGGAAGATATTAGAAAAGCATTGGAAAATTAATGTGTGTGGATGTATATAGATTTCTGTGTATGTGTATAAGCTCCTTGTCTGTAGAAGTTAGAGGTTCCAACAAGTAGTGATGTTTCATTCAAAATTATTTTTTCACAATGAACTCAGATACAGCAGAATTAAAGTCAAACAAATTGAAAAGCTCTCCAATTTCCATCTATTTCTACTTCTTAGGAGATCAAGAGTTCACTTCCAAGCTGCCTGCTTTCTTGGCATCTGCACAGGATGTTGCAGCCATCAAGCATCCCTGTAATTCTTTTCAATATCCTTCCAATTCATTCTCCATACTGGTTGCTTCCATTGATGGAGGGGTGTAGTTAGAGGCTGTGTAACAACTGCTGCCTTCACTTTGGGCTACCTGACAAAATATATCAGAACTATCCCACCCCAGGAGAGCTTCTGTGACTTCATGGACAAAGTCAGAATTATTTGTGGGTGTACACAGAGAAAATCTTGCATGTCCCCTATAGTTTATAACGAAGCAAAGGAAATTCTGTAACCATACATATATATTTTTTAAAGTGTATAGATATTGAACAAATTTCCACGTCGAGCTTTGAGCATCTTACCACAAGCTAAAATTCTCTAAAGAAATAGGCGACTGTTTAATTTGTGATTGTTCAATTTGTTCTTGCAAACATCCACAGCAATAAAATGTCCTCCATAGTAAATATTTTAATAGTGGTGCATTGCCTCCAGAAAAACAAACAAAAACCCCCAAACAAAAGCAACAAGATATAGGATAATTAATCTGAAATTACTTTTAAATTTCGCTTTCCTCATAAATAGATTTAAAAAAAGGAGGTACCAGGACCCATACTAAATGGAGCATGTATTAAATATAGACTTTTTTTGCAGTAGAAGTGTTGCTATTTCCCTGTGTTCTGAGAGTGGCTCTCCCAGAGAGCTGGCTTACAACTGCGTCTGTTCCCCCATCCCCTGTTGTCAAAATGATAACAAGAAATGCAGCGGAATGACCTGATTTCTTAGGACAAGCTGACCTGTTTCATTGTTCAGTCTTTAGCCATAAGCTTCAAGTGCCAGTCCTCTGGGGATCTTTTTGGAAATATGTAGAAACCACATTCTATAGATGCAGTCAATGTAAGGAGAAGAAATATTGCTGAATTGCAGTGTTGTTAATTTAGTCCTAAAGAATAAAGGGATTCTGCTCCTTGTAATGTTCTGTTCAGCATAGGAGGTGATTTTTACAGTTATGAAAAAATTAAACTGGGACATATGTGCTGATAGAGATTGCCTACTTATCTTTTTGGCTGTGTCATAACTAAAAAATGACAGGAAAACCAAACCAAAACACTTTAATATGACATGACCTGGAACCTCAAAGTGAAGAAAATTCCATTTGGAAAAAAGTCATTAAATTGGGTAAATATCATGGACTTAATGAGCAATGGACTTCCAAAACATTAATTTTATACAGGGAAATTTGGGATGTCCTTTATTCTAGGAAACTGAAAATTTCCTATGAAATTGAATAGATACCAGGGCAATCACTGGGAAAGTTTAAATGTGTTCCCTTATTGAATATCCTAATTTTTTAATTGCTCTTTATAACCTTGAATACTCCAGGTTCTGCTGTACAACTCCTTATCCTGTCATTTTTGGTATGCTAATGGTGTCTGAAGCTGTTAGAGATGAACATGTATGAAAATATTTTCATCATGTCATGAAACATCTTTCTAGTCAGTGTGAACCCTGTTTGCCATAACAGGAAACACTATACTGCTGTTAGCTGCTCGGGAAAGCAGCACAGAAATAGAACAGCAACAAAATTCAGTTAAAAATATGTAAGAAGATAATAATTTTTTTCAAAGTCTTGGCCAATATTCAAAAATCATAATGCTGCTAATGCGGCCCCTGGTTTTCTTGCATATATAGGAAGCATTCAGGATCTACTGAAAAAAAAATTCATGTGAGTAGCTGAAAATACTTTGCTAAAGCTGGTTTTACACTGAAATGTAGCCTTCTACAAACAAATGCCCTTTAAGAGCCAAATATTACTATAAAACTAATTATTATTATATACCATGATTATGAATAGTTTTCTATGGTTTTCTACAGAGAATATATTGATTATTATGTTCAATAAGAACTTGGTGTAGCAGGGCTATGGGAAGGATAATTAACATTTAAACCCAACAAATGATATTTTGGTTTTGTGTGCTTTCTCTCTTCAGATTCTTGTTAAATCCCTTGCCTCACAGAGAATTCTGCCTACTCCCTCTAAGAGAGATCTCTGCTTTTATAATTTCAGATTATTGTGCAAATTAATTTAGGTGATCCTTTTAGAGATGAGAATGATGACAATATTGGACTGTATAATCAAATTAAATTATTGCTATAAGTAATAAACACACATTCAAGTATTTTGTTTCACAATAGATTCACAATAAGCTACGAAGTTAAACATCAAGGAAATCCCTTTGAGCCAATTACCTTTATTAATGTTAGCATCTATGCTGATGCTGGTATTCTCAGTTTTTGTGCTCTGGGATTCATGGCCTGCAAAACCTTTTCTCACACGTACAGCCAGGTTAACTCATTTGGCAGACAAAAAGTCCTTTCATTCTTGGTCTTGAAAAATGTTATCACCTCACATTTAAAACATTGAAATACAAAATATCAGAAGCATATTTTTAAAATTTCTTTGATGGCATAATCATATAATTTCTGAAGTCTCTTTGCTTCAGTCTGTGTCCTGTATCTGGGCCCAGGTGCTAACTCGTGCCTTTTGGACACTTATGCAGGCACTACACTTACAGTTAACGCTGCCTCCTTATTCAATAATACAACAAAATTATGTTTGTATGGATCCAAACATCCTTAGCAGAGTATATGTTTTAATTTGCAGAACAAAAGCTGAAAACAACATGGGACTGATTTTCAGTGCCTCTAAACAGAAATTTTAAAAAATAATGTAATTTTGTTCCACAGAAATCAGTGGCAACACTAGCAGGATGGTGTTTGTGGAGATCTCTTGCCAAAAGTTAATGGACCTAGGTGTCCTGCTGCCGCTGGCAGTGCAGAAGTTTTAGTGTGATGTCACCAAATCAGAACTCTGCAGGTTGTGTTCTCCCATGTCCAGAGAATGATCAAGTATCACCTGCCAAGTGAGAGGGGAATTAGTCTTTTCAAGAAGCCAGTCCAGTCATTGGCTCTTTCAAAAGACTAATTCCCCTCTTACGTGCATGTTTTACATGTTTTGCCATTGGCTGAACAATGCAAAAGCCTGCACTGGATATCAACTCATAATTTAGAAAGTTGTGCTCAGTCAGTTAGTAACTGCCTTGCTAATTGTTTTCCTTTTTATTGATGAAAATTTAAGAAAGTGTGGGAAGTGTGGGGGAACAGATAACTTATTATCTGGTCAGCAGACCCTAGATCATTCCCGGCCTGGGTGAAAATAGAAAGTAGTTGATAGCACCCACTTAGCAGCTTTCAGCATCATACCTGCCTGCAAAGGTACTTCCATTGCTCTAAGGCAATTTAAATATTTATATGAAAATTATTTCTGTCCTCCTTAGAAAACCAGGAAATGAGCCCAGGGTGAGTTGCCAAAGTCTGGGAATGGAGAGGAGTGCAGAACAAGAGGCAGTGGAGGGAAATCAGGAGGCAGAGACATGAAAGATTTTGGTGCAGCTCCTGAGCAACCCCTGAACTCAGTCAGCACAACCCCCCACGTTTCAGTCTCGACGCTCTGCCTTGTTAGAAATAGCTGAAAGTGTGTGGTAGATGTGTACGAAAAACAGAAGTCGTTTTTGCAACAGAGCACATGGCTAATGCCTTTCTCAGTTCTCAATTTGTTGTGCAACATTTCAGTATTAATAAGTACTTTGGAGAAGAGGTGAAGTACAGATCCTGACCCCATAAGTTTCCACAATGGGTTTTGCAAAATTAAGAATGTTAGCCCAAGTGGAAAAGCTTTACTAAATATGAATGAAATGAAAATAATATGTTATCAGAGAAGCAGGTATGCTACATTCAGCATGACTGTTTCATAGTCTGTGTGTAAATAGCAAATTTTAGTATCTTTCAGAATTAAGATGATATAATTCACAACATCTAGAGGCTTTTTTTTCTCCAGAGCAGGCTCTCAAATTCTGAAATTCTTTCTTTTTCTATATAGCTAAATCCCTAGATTTTTAATTTTATATTTATTTTTTTCTTGATCTTTCTGTTACTTTTAAGAGAATTCTGGATTTACCTATGCATTCCCAAGGCGTTAACCTAGATTTTTAAAATAGTCTCCTACTACTACATTGAGCAAATGACTAGGTTTCCCGAGTGGGAGTTATATCAATCAACTTGAACTGTGCATTACAAATTAGTAAATGAATGCAAATTCATTCACTGTCAGATGATGTTTCTTGTCAGATTAACTTGTGCACCTCCCCAGCTGCAGCGGTTCATGAGAGTTGCATGTCTTACACTTCATTCCTTGGGTCTGTTGCTAGTGCTTCTTATGGTTCTGTAATGTGTACAATATCAATCCCTTGATACCTGTGTCCTGTTCCTTGGTAAGTAATGAAGGAAATTTTTAATTCAGTGCATTTTCAAGAAAATGATGGTTTAAGCACTACACTGCCTTCTACCTGTTTAAGAACATTACTTGACCACAGAAAAGATCACTCCAGTCCCACTGGATGTGTAAACATACACTCAGCTTTACACTTCCCAAGGAGACAGTCCTTATCCAGACTGAAGGTCACAAGCACTTCATCCATTTAGGCTACTACAGAAAACTATCAGCACACATTTTAATTAATTTTAATTAATTTTAATGAAGTTTTATGAAATTCCTAATGATACCACAATCACAAAACTAATAATGACTGTATAATATATTTTCCAAATAAATTCAGTATATAGTATTTTGTCTCTTCCTATATACTTCTTTAATTTGCTTCTGAGTGACATTTTCTTTCCCTTTATCACTTACCTAGACAAATATTTCATTTAAGCAGTAAATTTGTTATTTATTTATGTTTCTAATATATACTGATAATATAATGGATCCCCTCTGAATTGCCTGCTGTCCAGTGAACCAATTAGATATTACATCCTTTAAGCAGATAGGAGCCCACAGGCCATTCAATATTAATCATCTGCATTTTTAGAGGCAACTTGTTACATTTTAAAGCAGCGCACTGCTTTAAGGTATAAAATTATTCTTTTCTATATACCTGCTTGACTTCAGCATATCATGTGATTTCATTTTCTCTTATGTAGCTGTCTATGGACTTAGTAGTTACTGCATTGCTGTATGAGACTTTGTGGTGTTTCAATTTTCCTGTCTCCATCCCTTTTGTATGCCAAGGTGGGAGTGAGAGCAAGGGTCTGTGTGTGATGAAACAGCTTAAACCAAGATGGTGAAATATTGGATCTTGTGGGGATCATCACAAATTCCGCCACTCTATTTCTGCCTGGATTTCGACATTTCTGTTTTACCTGACATTTCTACCTGGATTTTACTGAGCCTGGGGTTTTTTGAGAACATTTGTGGAATTCATGAACTCGGATTTTAAATTCATCTTTTCCCCCAAAATTTAAGCCTGATGTCTTGCTTCAGGCCTGTTGCTCTTGGAAAGTTAAATCCTGCTGTGAGCTTCAAGGCCAATTCTGATATTTGGAAATACAGAGTCAGTAATAACTTGATAGAGTAGGACATAGTCTTATTAGCAGTGTCTTGTTCTAGCAAACCACACTCCAGTGATCTAACATTAGGCCAGCTGTTAATAATTTTACAAGCAGAGCGTGAAATATTAGCTTGATACCTGACTAAGGGGGAGCTACAGCACTGCACATGAACATTTAACTGTAGTACCCACAGTGAGCAGATATTAATGCTATTTCAAGGAGTGTCAGTGAAGAGTCTTTGATATTGTGATTGGGATACTTGCTATTACATCCGTAGTGACAGCTCCAATTGACAGGATTAAAAAGGCAAAATTAAAAAAGGAATTATTTCATGCCCTCAAGTACAAATAAGAATGGTTACATCTCTGCTACGTGTCTTGGCTTGACAGTGGATTTCTTTTCCTGGCTTTTCACACCCTGCACAATTCTTAAATTCTCGGTGTCATTTCACTTAGTCTCCTTCTTATATTCCCTCCTTTGCTGTCTTTTTCTTCTCCTTACCCTACGCCTCAAAACCTGCATTTGTTTCTAAATGTCTCTTTTGTAACTTTTATGTGTTTTATAGCTTAGAATTATTTTTGGTCCTCATGAATCCTTTCTGTAGGAGCTTTTCTAATTCTTGTCCTGTACTTTAAGGTGTTCACCTATCGGATCTGCTTCAGGTACTAATAGGTGTCAAGATCCTCACAAAGGTAATTTTTAAACTGACAATTGTAAAACATGTGATTGAAGATTTGGTTATGATATTAAGAGCCCTAAGACACTGAAATTCCTGTAACAAAAGGATTTTTTGTCCTTGCAGTGCCTTGAAGACACAACCTAATCCCCACAGATGTCCAATTTGGATCATCTTTGCCATGCAGAAGTGCTAGAGGGAGTTGTAAGGATGTTTTTTGTGAAGAGATCTGACTCTCTGTACCTGACTGCCCCATTGGTACCAAACGGCATGAATTTTTTCTATGTGGTCATGCATCAGTCTGCAGAAAAAGCCTGCAGGATGCATCCTAGGGGATGAACCTTACAGGTAGCTGGCTGTTTGAGTTATTTTCTGTGGGCTGATTAGTTTTATGGTGCTGGTACTTGATTTGATTTAATTGCAGTTATTGGGTAATTAATTTTGCTGGAGGGATTAGTGGATCCCTGAAGAGACATTTATTATTTTATATCACAATAGACTATTTTACATTTCTTATTATTTCTATTTGTAAGGAAATCAGTAAACTGATTTCACTGAAACAAAATTTCAAATTTCAGTAAACTGAAACAATAATTGATAATTATTAGATAATCAGTATTAAAAAATAAAGATAGGTAATAGTTTTTACATTTCTGTCAGTTGATAGTGTAAAGATTAAGATAAACTTGAAAAATCTGTGCATGACTTCATAACTGGTAATAGGTAATTACCTTTGTGGCTCATTTTTTGGCTGAATTTTTGTAAAACTTGAGATTGAAAGTGATGTTGTCAGACAGCATCAGTGATTTTTTTCAGATTAGCCAAAACTTGACCAGTGTTTATATCACTAAATAAGCAGTATGGTACATATTTTATAGTAAAAATCTGTCCTGTATTTTTGGCATGCACGCGTCAGGTTAAAATGAGTCACATGACAAAAATTATGGTATGTAAGTATATCTAGGAAGCATAACATAATTTTTAAAATGTTCTTCAAACAGTGAAAATCTAGTGTAGAGACAATTTGATTTTTTTACTATCTTTTTTCTCTTGATTGAAGTGGGAATTCTTTCAGACTGCATTGTAAAACAAAGATGGTTTCTGCCCAATCTGTAGATGGAGTAACAAGGAGAGTGGTTCAGTGCACAGTGACATTTCACCTCGCCATAATTGCTTGCAATTGCTATTGGAAGTTTGACCAACAGGTCAGGTCCTATAATATCCTGCTTCCTTATTCATGAATAAAGCAAAAGGTAAAATATGTAAAACGACGACAGCTTTTGCATGTGTGACCTGAAGTGAGATATTAAACTACTCAGAAAATAATTGCCCATTGATGTAATAGAATATCTAATGTTCTGCTTAAAGCTTGGCACATTTTCTGACCAAATATGGTTTAATGTGGAAAAAAATGAGTTCAAATTTTCGTTCTAAAAAGTTGGAGAAATTTTCTAAAGTATTTCAAAAACTTTGAAATACTTGAAACCATAGTTAAATATCTTGAAATTAATGAAAATACTCATTTCAACAGATCAGGGTAATTTTTATAAAATGTAAAGCATTATGTGAGGAAAAAAATCAAAGTATTTGAATGGATATTGGGTTTGATGCAACTAAATTTTAACTAAAACCAAACATATTAACCAGAATTTAAAAAATACTCTTTTATGGTATGTATTATAAATACAAGTTTAATTTTAAAATATTTAATGAGGCAAGAAAGTCTTTGTAATAAATTTTAAATATTACCAATAAGTTCAGCCAGTAATAAATTTTAAATATTACCGATAAGTTCAGCCATTTGCTAATGGCAAGGGAAGAAGGTCACACAACTGTCACCATACAAACAGTATCAACTTCCTTTCTCATCTTTATTCCAGTGCTCACATCACTGTAAAAGTCAAGCAATATGAGGCAAAAGGAAAACATACTTACTGACTCCCCAGAAACTGTGACAAAATTCAGTCTGTGTATTGTATTCTGTGAGTCCCAGTTCCCAGCAAGCGTGTGACACCTAGATGAATTTAGGAGGGTGCCAGTGTGTGAGGAGGTCTCCTTGCACTGTGCTGTGCCAAGCAGCTGCCAGGCACTGGTAACTGCTGATGTGTCCTTGCAGCATCTCTGTGCATGTCCACATGGAATCTACACAGAATCTCTGTACCTCTCTGTAGCCTTAGGAGGAGCACTAGGGTGGAATTGAGAGCTCTAGCTGCCCTTTTTCATCTAATTGCAGTCTTTTACTCAAATATATTTCTGTATCAGCGTGAAGAAATTCACACCATTTCAGCTTTCCTGCCATTGTAGAGTGATTTTTAGTGCTCGGAGCTTTCGTTCCAGCATCTTACGGCAATTCAGATTTAGGAGGAAATGTGGAACAGTAGAGCTTCCCCAGGAACCCTTGGGAGCTGAACTAACCATGTGCAAACCTAGTGACTGAATGAAATTAGCTGGATTACAATAGAGAGAATGGGATCCAAAGATCTTAACTTGACAAAGGGGTCTGTGAGAAAAGATGATAATTTATTTACAGGAGGCTTATTATGATATATTGGTCTCCCCTAGGCTTCAACTTCTTTTCAGTTGAAATTTTTCTGAATGCAACTTGAATAGATTTTCTTCTTTATATATTTTTATTTTATTAATTTTTTTTTCAGTTCATGATTTGGTTTGGGGTGGGTTTTGGAGAAATCTTTTTAGATACTGTACTCTTTATGTTAGCCTCGCTTTGGGAAAATATTTCCTCATCGTAGACCTGCTCATTTGCAAGCATTAGCTCTGCTGCATGTCTCTGTTTTACTTTATGCATTATTAAAGATTTCAGTTCAAGAGCCTATGTAATTGGCTTATTTATCCCAAGTCTTCTCTGATTTCTTTAGTTTTATTTATACTCACTGCTTGGTCCCAAGCATACCTACTCTCTTCTACATAAATATTCTCTATTTTGGAAGTAAAAAGAAATACCACTTCCGGGTACTGCAATGAATTAAGTCTATGGGAATTTAGTTTATACATTAATATGTAAAAAATATTTTAATCCTCTTTTATTATTTCCCTATGGCATGCAGCTTACTCTGCATGGCTTAATTCTGGGAATACCTTTGAAATGATGGACCAAATAAGCCTGCTTGTCACCTCTCAGTGTATGCGTGTGACCAGGACTGCATCTGTAAGTAGATAGGTGCAAGCACAAACACCAGCCTTGGGATGACAAAACAGCTAGAATAATGCTTCAACAGCAATGGTTATGGAATGGTTTGGGTCACAAGAGACCTTCACAGATCTCTATTTGCAACTCTCCTGCTATGGGCAGGGTCATCTTCCAACCTGCCCTTGAACACTTCCAGGCATGGGGCATCTGTGGCTTCTCTGGGCAACCTGTTCACCACCCACATGATGAAGATTTTCTTCACAATCTCTGATCTCAACATGTTGTCTGCCAGTTCAAAGGCATTCCCCCTTGTCCTGTCACTACATGGCCTTGTCAGAAGTTCCTTTAAGCCTTCCTGTAGGCCCCTTTTAGTTCTAGAAGGCTGCTATAAAATCTTCCTGGAGCCTTCTCTTTTCAGACCTGAGTGTCCTAAACTTTCTCGGTCTGTCTTCATAGGAGAGATGCTGCAACCCCCGGTCACCTTTGTGACCTCCTCTGGACTCACTCCAATAGGTCTGTGTGCTTCTTTTGTTGGGAACCCCAGAGCTGGTGTAGTGCTCCAGGCAGTATCTCATGAGAGTGCAGTAGAGGAGGGTAATCCCCTCCCTCGCCGTGCTGGCCACATGGCTTTTGATGCAGCCCAGGATATGACTGGCTTTCTGGGCTGCAAGTGAAAGCTGTCATCTCCAAAGGTCGTCTCCAGCCTCTCATCCACCAGTACTCCAAGTCCTCCTCAGCAGGGTTTCTCCTGCTGCCCAGCCTGTACTCAGGATTGCTCCAAGCCAGGTGCAGGACCTTGCACTTGAGCTCATTGAACTGATGAGGTTTGCACAGGCCCATTTCTTCAGCCAGGGTCCCTCTGGAAGGTATTCTATCCCTCAGGTGTGCCAACTGCACCACTCAGCTTGGTGTTGTACTCACGCTTCCCCACTCTGGCTGTGACCACCCAGACAACTCAGTATCTCTTGAGTAGTCCATCCATCCATTAAAATGCTTCTGTAGATACACCATGGTGACTTTCTGAAAGGCAGCACACATTCCAATTACCCCTGAAACTGCTGTCCTCTGATGCATCACTATCTGCTCCTTGGGACTTCCAGCAAACTCTTTGCTTCTGCATGTGAGTATCAGAATCCCTGTGCTTCATAATGATCCTGTTCTCTTTTCTGTGCCACCTCTTACAGGCTGTTTTGGCTTTCCAAGCTTAAGCACACTGTTCTTTTCCAGGAAAAGAGCTGTCTTCCTCTCCAGTGTTTCACCTGACCAGCTACTCTTTTTCAAGTACATACAGAGTTTGAGAATAAGCAAATAAAGCAAGTGTTGTCTGTGATAATCTTACAGTACAAAGTCTTATCTGAAGAGTCGCGCTGTTTACTTGTTTGGGTGTAACTATGCTATAAATAGCATTAGAAGTAACGTTATCATAGCAGAGGCAGGAGGGCCAGTGATAGTTTTCCGAATTTCAAAACTGTGATGTTGGACCACAAATCTTAATGCAAGAACTACAAAGAGTTTTCACATGTTTATCTTTTTTTTTTCCCTGCTGTTGCTGATAAATTGTCAACTGGATGTGTTTCAACAAATTTGTTGATTGCAATTACTCAGCAAATGTTTGTTGTTAAGATATTTCAGGCAGTGAACTGCTGACAACATCTTTTCTGTCAGTGGTCCTTTGAGTGCTTGCTATTCATTGTTTATATTTGCAATTTGAATTGTATTGACTGCACACACAATCCCCTGATTGAATATAGTTGTTCATAAGAGCAGGTTTTCACATTGGCTCTTTCAAATTTCATCTTTTGTGAAAATATTGTTGACTTCATTCGCAGCCGTCCTTCCCTTTAAACTGAAGCAACTTGGCTGAAGTTTGCACAGAAGTGAATTCTAAACCAAACAGATTTAACCACAGCTTAGTCCCTATAGGCAAAGGTTTTGTTTGCTCAGCTCTTCAGTGATGTGAACAAGCAGTTCCTATGAAATTTGTGTTGTGTCTTTCTTTGAAGATGTTGGTAAGTCATTATCACATTTTTCTTAACTAAAGGGTGCTTATATTAATTTTGATGAAATGTAGCGTTTGATAATAGCCTGTTCTAATTTGGAGTCTCTATTTTTGTTCAGATTAAGACTTTCTACTTGTCTAAAGTGGGAATATGGAAATCATGCACTAAACACTACAGTCAGAATGGGTAGAATGCACATGCTAAATGACTATTTAAATACTTACTGTATGAATGTGCATATTTTCTACCAAGTGTATAGGGGCTTTCTTTTACCAGTCCTTGAGTTCTCAATGACTTGTGGGTAATTGGTTCATAAACAGTCTAAATTCACTGAACTAAACTACTTTTTTGGAAAATAATGATTTTATTTTAAAGCAAGAAGCATCGATTACTGTTGCAGTATAAGTAAGAATTATTCTTCTAGAACTTACTTAAAACAGTTCAATTTTGAGGAAACCAGGCATTCAAATATGAAGAAATCTGTGTGCCAAAATTTACGCAATTTTTTTGGAATATCTTTACAAGACTGTTACCATTAAGTGTTTCCTTTTTTTTTTTTTAATTTGATTTTGCTATTTGAGCTCTCAAATTTGAATCGTCAAGCCACATTCTTGATGCCCCTCCATGCAAAGAGAGATAGACATGTGCTCAGATTTCAGTGTAAAATGAGGTTCCCATGTAACTGCTTAATATCAGATGTTGGGAATTGATGGAGCTGAAAACTCTGTGTACCACTTGTGAGGTCCACTTCAAACATGCTTTGGAAAGAGTAGAAATGTTTCACAGCAACCTCTTCTCATGCTTTTATCAGGGTTTCAAGTGATAAATATCTAAAAGCATTCTGTGTTCTTTCTGGTTTCTTCTTTCCTCACTGGAGAAATCCATAATTCTTTCTGTCCTATAACTAATAATTAAGTGGAAATATAATATTTCCCACTTCCTCAGCTTTCCACGTGTATCTTCTTTTATTTTGGTCACAAGTTATCAAGAATTAACATTCTTCACACAAAACAGTGAACCCTAAAAAGCTTCTGATCTGAATAGAAAATATGAGGAATTTAGACACAGAGCTAGGGTCTGTTTTAAGGAAAAAGATTTTAGTTGTTTCTGGCTTTTTATTTTTGTAGAACCAGAGCTAGTTTTTCTAGTACCTTATATTAATTTTTATTTCAGAGATTTTTTGAAGAATACTGTGTGTATAATTCTACGTATTTTCAGTAAACAGCCATATCAACTAGTTTATAAGACAGCTGTAGTCCTAAATTTACGAACATATTTACTAAATTTCTCAGCTTTTTGGCTGGCAGACAAATGTGTTTGATGAAGAAAATGCTGTATTGAGTGGTGTCCTGTATTTGTAGAGGATATAAGAAATCGATAGCAAAACAGACTGCAAATTAAGTAATGTGGTTAAGCACAGCTGAATGAAGCCATTTAAAAAGTTGATTAGAAATTAATATGCCAATTGCTATGGATCCTATGTCTGTTATAAAAGGTGTTGTTCAGTTTGTCTGTGAGAGCAAGCCTGGCTCCAGAGCTGTAGATATGCTGTGCATGGCTTGCCAAGAGGGAGGAAAGAGTGGACTGCTAGTGACACTCAAGCTGGAGTAAGGTGCTGCAATAAGGCACTGCATGCAAACTCAGAGAAACAACATTAAAGAGGTTAGGAGGATCAAGTTCCCCACTATTCAGATCAACTGGGCTAAAGGTGAATAAGGAAACACTACTAAGATGTAAAGTTGATGATCAGATAGGATTACTTGATTCTGCTGAGAGTAAACTACTTTAACTGCTAACCCAAGGTGGTCGGCCAACAAAGAAATCAGGTGACCATTGTGGACTATCCAGCACAGTTTTGTTTGAAGTATGTGATTATCATAAACTCCCAGCAACATGTGCAATATAGGAGCAACTTCTATTTGATGCAGAAAACACTTCCTAATTAGCGAGAATTTGGCATGCAAGTAACGGGTCATGATGAAGGCTGGGTTGGGTTGTGGGGTTTTTGGTTTGTTTGCTTAGGGTTTTTTCTTTAAAGGCTCAATTGTCTAAAATTTACAACCACGACAATCTTGCTTATGACTTCTGCAGTCAGTAGAATTACTTATGGTTAAAAAAAATATCCAAAGTAGGAGGAAGAATTAATCTGGTCCACCAGGTACAGCTAATAGTTAAAATAAACACTTTCTCTGACAGTGGTTTCAGATAACCAGATGTTTATTTTTATGAGGATCACCATTTTCCTTAAAGAACTGAACATTTCTTTTTCTTTGGCCTCGCTGCCAGAAGTTTACTTTCAGGGAGTGCATGCCCTCCCTCATTCTTTCCAGCTGGAAGAACGGGAGTATTAGATTAAACCCTACTTTGATTTACGAATGTGCAATAGGCAAGAGAAGAGATTCTCACTCTTTTTCAGCTCCTGTTTACATCTGTGTCAATGAGCAAGAGAGATAAAATGTCAATATGCCCTTAAGGAAATGTGTCCTGATTTCCACTGCATAATGATTAATTTAATTCTCTGCATGAGTCTAAATACACTGGAATTAAATGAAAAGACCAATCCTGGAAATGTGCTGAGACACCAATATGATCGTGGTAACACTAATATTGCCCTCCTCTTTTTCTAGTTTGTCTAGAAGTTTTCTAGGACTTTGAAACATAGAAGAACCTTGACTCTGTCTTTTAAAAAAAGTGTCCTAACTACATTGAACTTCATAATATTTTTAAGGTTCTGAAGTAAGCAATCCTTTACTTGTACCTTGCTTACCCAGATTAAGGTCTTGATGAGAACCAGGATCATAGATATGGCGGGTTTATCTCACACTCTTAAATTTCAGATATAATCCAGTACTAATATGAGTATCTCTATCTCTGTCTGAATTTCCACTGAGTCATGCATTAATTTTTGTAGCTGTTTTCTGTCCATGTCATACTACTGGCATGATAAAATACCTATTTTGAGTCAATACCTTAAACTGAAATAAACTGATGTACTCTGCTGCAATAGGACAATTTCCCACTTGCATTTTGACTACTTATTTCTCCTGAGTAAAAGCAAAAAGTAAAAGGGAACAATGTTATTTTTCTTTAATAAAGTATTTCGAATTTTCAAATTTTTATTTAGTTCGTCCACTTCACTGTATTTCCTATACTTAAAAAACTGAAGCCTTACAATCTGTGAGTAGCAATAAAACCTTTGAGTAATGTTTCTAATAAAAGAACAGTAGCCTGCAAAATGTGCTGCTGTGGTGTGCAGTAAGTGCAGTGGTTCACCTTGAACACTTCTTTTATTGAATACTTTGGGGCAAGGATGTCTGATTGTGTGTAAAAGCTTCTCATGTGTGGTATGGAGACCTTGTGTGCTTTTTCCTTCCTGCCCTTTTCCTCCTCCTCTTTTTATTCAAGGATGCAGCTGCCAGACGCAGAGCCATGCTCCCGTACAGCCTTCCCAGGAGGCCTTGTGAAATCAAGCTGCTCGCTGAGTGCCAGCATGCCTTTTGTTCCTTCGAAGGCAGAGCTAGGAGCCTGCTTCCTCTGCCAAGAAAGCAGGCAGCCTACATTGAAAAAGAAAAAAAAATCCCTCAATTTTATTCACTGCACTGTTTCATCTTTTAAAGTAGCTGGCATCTGCAGCTGGTTGTGGCAGGGAAAACCTACAAACATCGCGCTTGATGTTAATAAATGTGTTTGCCATTAAGTGGCTGTTGTAATGCTTTGCTTGTTTGCCTTTCTGTGTGCACTTTCATCCTTCACTGTAACACTACTGCTGCCTTGTAATTTGTCTCAGACATTTGCATTGCTGGTTGCAGGTATACAAACCTCTTAGATCAAGTAACTGCTCAGACACTTGATAAAAGGATCCGTTTAGCATCTTTCCTATTCTGTCTGCCAAATCGGAGCATAGCCTTGATGCATGGAATACAAACTGCCTTATAGTCACAGACCACATTTCACTTCTCCTTGACTCCTGACTGAATGGTACAAACCATTAAGGAGTTTATGTGAGATCTTTAGTGCAGCCGCTGATTTTAGCAGAGTCTAACAACGTCTCCTGTGACAGCTTTCTATCTCTCCAGAACAGCTGGAGCAGCTATTCCTAGAATCCTCTGAGTGAAGTCCATATTTCAAATAACTGAAAGAGGATCATATAACAGCACTCTCGGTGGGATGGCAGCCATTATCTCCTCTGGAGCATGCCTGCTGTAGAGAGAGCAGGCATCTCAAAACAACACATCTGCAGTTCTGTCAGCTGTTGGGGAGATGTTTGCATGCACAGGGAAGGAACAGCTCTCCCTTCTTCTCAAAACTACCCTCTCTTCTTTCCCCTCTGTGTAAAATCTGACAACTTGATAAAAGCACGCTTGTCTTAGAGACTGACTAATGAAAGTGCTTGCAACTGTTTGGAGCCAATCTGTCCATGAAGAGCACACAGGCGGGTCTCTGACAGTCTGCTTTGCAACAAAGCATACAAACGTATGCTTAACTCTCAGGGACTTCAGTGGACTTATTCATATATTTGATAAGGTTAAGTGCTTTACTGAGCTGGGATGACTTGAGTGTGCAGGAGCCTGAATACAATTATATGAACAAGACAAGGGGAGAGGAAATGAGGGGTGAGTCCTGCTCTTCCCATTACATCTGGGCACAGGTTGTTTGC
This sequence comes from Dicaeum eximium, assembly GCA_013396995.1. NCBI lineage: Eukaryota > Metazoa > Chordata > Aves > Passeriformes > Dicaeidae > Dicaeum > Dicaeum eximium. Next base: position 442,044 of record VWZP01007350.1, on the reverse strand, counting down.
TATAAACTGATAAAAGGAGAGATGGTAAGTTGTGGGTCCTTTAAAGCTAATCTTTCACCCTGTATGTAGTTAGAAGATATCACAGCAAGCAAGCAAAAGTGGAAGCTAATGTTCTTTCTCATAAAAATGTCCTGCTTTTAGTTAACAAAACACAAGACAGTATGCTACAGCAGCTCCTTTGGCTGCCATCAGTAATGGTAAGCTCAGTGTTTTGGAACTGTACTACAGTACTACACAGCAGCAAGGTTATAAGAAAAAAAGCAGTTTGATGGCTGCAAAGCAACATAGCCAGGATAACTGAAATTAAATTCCCTACACTGAACAGTTCTTGCATTCCAGCCTGTGAACTGTCTTAACTTCTAGTGTTATGATAACCTCACTAACATGTGCTCTTCTGGGCTTGAAGAACATGTACTGTTTGCAAAAGAATAAGCAGATTTGCATTGCCCCCATGTGCATTCTACTATGGCAGTCTTTTTTCAGCTGAAGTATTTTTTGTCAGGCTGGCCTCCAACACAGGGAACAGACAGAGACTTTCTGTGCCTTTCAATTCTGCAACAGCAAAGCTTTTCAGAGTGGAGCACATTTAAGTTATATGCTGAACAATGAATGAGTAGCTAAAATACTTCCTCAAGAATTATTAAAATTAACTTAATGACTTATGGATTAATAGTTTAGCACTGTAGACATAAAACAAACAGGAAATTAAACTTTGCAGACCCATTCAAAGCAGAAGTTTAAAAGGAGAAAATAAGGCAGAGGCCACATCGTTATTGTTAGGGTCTGGGAACAGATCTAGAACTGAAGGGGAAATCAGGAAGGAAGGTAAGAAAAAGCAAAATTCTGTGGGTCTAGGCTAGCCTTATATCTAGTTTCTTAGAAAGCATCTGAAGGCTGATTGCTCAAAACTGCTTTTCTCCATGGCACCAGAGAACTAACCAACAGCAAGGGCCCTCTCTAACAGCTTCAGAAATGGCTCAGAGAGACATGTTTGACTCTCTCCCCACCTCTAGGACACCTTATAAAGAAATCCTATCCTTTCTGGGATAAGATGGAGGGCACAGCTATCTCTAAGCTGTGATGATGTGCAGGGGTCAAGAGGAGCTGACATTTAGGGGTGCATAATGAGTGCAGAAGACCAGCATTCCCAGGAGAAAGGGATTGTTACTGTCTCTTGCTTTGACTTCTCATCAAGGCAAGCTGAAGCTGAGTTTGGAGTTGCTGTTATTTTCATTTGCACTGATGTGTTCTTCCACATGTTACAGGCAGTTCAGCTTTACTGTCTGTTGCCTCTTGTGTCTTGATGGCATGGCATGAAGATTTGATTTTCTTTGGGCTTATCTGAAGATCTGTAGATTGCAGCTGAATAACTACAACTGTTCTTGCATGTTCTGAGACAAGGAAAAGAAGAATTTTGGGCAGTGTTCTCAGATCTTCTATGAACTTTGCCATTGGAGATTTTCTGACTGAGAAATTCACTGTTCTAATTCAGACATGTGAGTGGTAGGAAGGATATGTTTTGTAAGGTGTAATTATCTCTTTTTAGCAGTGAGCTCCTCAATGCTGCTTTGATTGTGATACCTCCACATCACCTGATTAAATCAAAGCTAGGTTAGAGCATTAGGATTAAGGACGTAAATTAATTGTGATTACATCAGAGCCAGCCAAATTAGCCAGTCATCAGTAATATAAGCAATGCTAAATGGCATCTAATTCTGTATAATAATTAATTGGGTTCTTCCACTAAATAAGACCAGACACCTTGGTCCTTTATCAATCCACTAAAGGCTGGTTAGCCTTGGGTGCTTTTGACATGAAACAATTACAAAGGTTCCAAGAAACCAACATGTTTGTCCCCTTTTCATTTTAAGCTCTGATACTCTGCATTTACATGCTTCTAGTAGTATATTAATTGGGTCCTTACACCCTTGGATAACTCTTACTTGCTGTGCCTGTCATCCTGGACAGCTCATTGCTAAAATTATGCTGCCCTCAGAGCTTGGAAAGAAAGAATTTAACAAGCTGCAAAGGGCAGCCAGAAAATGTCCAGTGGTGGTCATTTGACCAGAATGAGCATTCAGAGGACCCCTGGTTTCTGATGTAATATCAAATCTAGGTAAAGAAAGATGAAAAGGAAACTTTTTTCCAGATAGGTAAACACAAACTATTTAGAGGGACATCCAGATACAGTCTAAGGAACTGAAAAAAGGTCTGGATAATAAACAATCTCACACTCTTCTCCTCTTCTTGACAGGGATTTCTGTGAAAATTGGAATAAAACCTAACAGGAAAGTGGTGGGATCGCCAATATGTAGTCTTCTGAAACCAGTCCAGAAAATAAACAATAGCAGACATCCTGCAGAGTACAGTCTTAAATTTGCAGGTAGCTGGACTAGCAGATCAATAAGTCTTTTTCATTTCTAACAGCAGCAGCACTGTTCCACATGTATTCTAGAGATGCTTCTGTTGGCTTCTTACTACTAAAAGTGATTTGTTTCTTGTTTGTGACAGAGGAAATGCACTACTTTTCTCTCAGAGCTGCATGGTTACCCTCCTGCTGATCAAAATGCTTTCCAATTACAGATCCTGCACAAAGAAAAACATATTAGCTATTCTGAGACCTTCAGTGTAGTCTAACTAACCTTTGTGCAGGGCAGGACTTCAAAGGAAGTAAAGCAAACCCCAAACCACCTTTGTGTTCTTTGGGTCTGTTGGCTTGCCAGGAAGCAGCTTGGCATTGCTCCGAACAGTCACAGAGTACTTGAACAGTGTTTAATTCTGGGTGCTATTCTAATGTAATATTACATATCACATATCTTCCTAATTGTTTTCTAATCATATCACAGAGAAGTTCAATTCGTGTGTTGCATTTTTGGATTGCAACTTTTGGTATCAATAGCACATTTAGTATTGGTGTTCTAGAAAACAATTTTGAATCTTAGAGCCAGAACTTCCTCCTTCTTGGGTGGTTTTGCTCAGAAGTTTAAAGGAACAATCAAAACTGAGGCACAGAATTGTTACCTGTTCAGTTTTTCACTCTCTCCATTTACAAACCATTTACAAATACAGCAAGATCTGTACAAGTCCAGGTGCCCCATTTTTTAAACCACATTTAGAGTGCATGTGTTGGTACTTGTGAGAGCAGCACACTGAGCAGATTTGTGACAAATGCTGTGGATGCAGCGCATTCTTCACCAGCTCTGCAACGGCATAGCTTATAGACAGATAGTCATTTTACAAACAAGGGGAATGGTTAAAATCATAGTCTCTAACCTACAGCTTGCTTTGTCTATCAGTCACTTGAGGTGAGTTTATCCTTTGTGTCTGATGCAGTGAATCAAATCAGGGTGCACTCACACATTCTTTTTTTCCAGTTAAGCAGCAAAAGAAAAGGGGAAAAAAAATTTTTAACTGAGAAGAATTCAGGACAGCAAATTCAGCTCTAGAGAAGCACACTTGAATGTGTCCTTATGTGCATTTTTGAATGAGATGCTCTGTCAAGAGTCTTAACACAGTGTGCAAAGCTAACTGTCCATATGATTTTATGGGTCGGAGACTTTGTGTTTTGCAGATGTTAAAACTAAAGGCCAATATGCTTCTGCATGGCTCCATTTTATCATATGTATGTCTAAGGATGCCACCTCCAAAGATAAAAATTATCTGACTTTTAGTGTTATACACCTGACTATCACTATATCTCCTTCTAATTTTCCACAGAATTTTTTTCTTACCTTTCAAAATAATTAATTAAATTTGATGGGAAAAAATTAAAACTGAAAAAATATTTCTGTAATAATTTGTTGTTGTAAATATTTGTTATTTGTCCAGCATTTGACATTTTCTATTCAATATCTCAATTTAAAGCTAAAATGCAACTGATTTTATTTTAAACTATTTCTGATGCATTTTATTGTTTTGTCTTTTGGGTTGTTTCTTTCTTTTTTTGGCTTTTTTTTTTTAACAACTCAGTGTTGTTGTGGTTTTTCAATAATATTCCCTGTAGGAAAGACCTCCTCCTGTTCACTTATGTTATAGCAAAACAGGGAACCCTCATAATGCATTTGCCTAATTGTCAGATATTCTGAATTCAGAAGAAGTGGTAGCCAGGGTGAGACCTGCTCCTATTTGTTCTCCATGATTTTCTGCAAGGACTGATTGCTTCTGAATTCACTTAAGAGTATCCTACTTTTAAAAACTGCCAGTACTAATTCTGCACGAAGTAGAGCCAATGTCATGAGATTTTTATTAATAAAATCCAGTGACATTCATAGCCCTGTAATCAATTACTTGGCAACTTGGCCGAAGATCTGTTGTAGTGTAAATGTTTATACACTCAGAGTGCCTCAAGGCCTGCATAATCATTTGGCATACACCATTTGGTCCACAAGTGTAGCGTGGCCTCGCTTACAAAACGCTCAGGATGGCAATTGCTAACAGGACACTGCAGTGCTCATGGGCTGATGGAAACAGTACATTTAGTCCTGGTATGGCAGAGTAGGTGACTAATCTGAGACTCTTTTAACCAAAATGTTTTCTACGGAAATTAATGTCCCTATAGGAACATATGGATGAATAGATACGGAAATAAATGCAGGCACAGACTCTCCCGCACTAGAAAGTATGTTTTTATGCATTTTATAAAAAATCTAAAAAGGTTGATCATATTATCTGAAATCCTGAATGCCCTGTTTTAAAAGATGAGATCTTTCAGCATACCTGTTCAGGAAACACAATAAGAGACAAAAAGTTCATTTGTGCTGTGGAGCACCACAGTGAGAAGAAAGTAGGAAAAAAAAAATCAATGGAGGAGATTCTGCATATAAATCAGATTTGTTAGTGCTCCTTCAGCTTGCTATCTGCCTCTTAATTTCCAGACTTGTGCTGCCATGAGTGCTGTCTTATAACTACTTGCAAAATGTAGGAAAGGTTTGTTGTGTTCAAATTAATTCTGTGTGGCAAGTTCTCAAAATTTTCTGTCACATAAAGCTCAACAATTGAAAGCAATTACTTTTTAAAATTTTTGCTTTTTTGAACTCACCTCTTGGTATTTTTTTACTTAACAAATATTTATTGGCATGTAGGGTTACCGTTATTGCTTTCAAAAGAAGCAGCTCAAACAAGATGTCAGCTAGAAAATGGAAAGAAAATAAATGCATAAAATATACACTTTTCCTTGCCTAGTATGCACGTGGAATGATGAAAATCTAAATGATTTCTCTGGGGATGAATCAGTAAGGTAACCAGAGATAGCTTGATGAGAAAAGCTTACTAGTGTTCACACAGTGAGAAACTATTCTTGCTGAAAACAATTGCAAAATCCCTATTAGTGTTTCTGGCTCTGGTTTGACAAAGCAAAGCCAGAGGTGGGTCCCTGTGTTCTGGTTAGTGAGTGGGTGTCAGTGCAGCTGTGTCTGTAACATGTTATTCCTCCTACCTGCTGCAGCGTACACCCAAGGTTGGTGATGCTTAGGAAGGGCTGCTTAGGGTGAAATGTCTGTACCAAGCATGATCCCCTACATCTGAGAAACTTCCATGCTTTTTAGGTAAGGTCTTATGCTTTCCACAAATTGGTTGAAGAGAGCAAGTCAACATCTTACTGTGTCAGACTCAGACAAAAGTAAAGGTCTCAAAAGAATTTGTTTTATACAGATGAGAATAAGAAATTCTAACACATTATTGACTTATCTGAGTCACCTTGGGAGCACTATGCCTTCAGCTGGGGTTTTTATGCAATTCAGCTATTGATCTTTGTAGAAAGCAGACATGTAGATACTTACATCCTTTGAGAACAACACCTAGCACCTCTAAAAACCTGTTCTCCAGATGCCAAGATGGCTTTGGTAAAGCAGATTGCTGGAATTTGCAGCACATGACAGCTTCTACTTTTCCTTTGCTCAGCACATTATTCCTCCATTGGTACTTTCTTTCTGTAGTGAGCACAAGCATTAGGATTTGATTGTAAATAATTTTGGTGTATGGGAAAAGAATACTTGTTTGTCACTACTTGCAGAACCTGACAAAATCATCTATAACTTAATAATGATTCCACAAATAATGTAAAACAACTTTAGCTGGTAAAAAAGTACAGTATACATCCAAGTTTCATGATAATTCCAATATAAGGAAGTAGAGCATCAAAGCTTGAGGTTACTGTGGTGCACTGTATTTTATTCCAGCATTAAATACCTGTCCTCTTGGCAGTAGAAGCCTGTTTTTTTGACATCAAACTGTGCCCAGACTGGCACAAACAACAAGTACTGGGAGAAATAACAGTAGTATCCTCTGATTCTACCTTAGGAGGCCTGGGCAAATTGCCACAGATTACATTTTAGCAATGCAGGTGATAAAAATAATGTTTTTTCAGGTCTGCTGTTTCTGAACTTTAGCAGTTATTGTCCTGCTCTTAACAGTGAAATGGAAAAAGCTTGTTATTCTAACACTTTCATTTCAGGTGCCTTTCTTTTCATTGCCATGGAAATTATAGCTATGAGCAGTGCCATTGGGAAAAAAAGAAGATAATGCATATTTCTGAGTTTCAAATGGCTCTTAAATTATCCTAATTCAAGATGTTCCTCTTTCAACACATATTTATTTTATATATGCAAAGAGAGATACCACATTAATGTAAATAATTACCTATGCTTAGTTAACGCTCTCTTACACTTATCCTTACCTTTAATCATTGTCCGTGTGGCTGTCTTAAAATGTTTTGTAATCCTAAGTACATTTCATATCACCACAGATATTTAGGACTTTATAGAAGCTCAGCTGAAGTGACTGTTCTAGTCATTAAAATCTTTACTTTACAGCAATTTTATTTCACAAGTCAGTATATATGTGAAAACTTGAAATTCTAAGTTTTCCAAATAAATTAACTAAATTGTACTAAACAGCTGTGGTGTTGGAAGAGATGACTCATGGTGTGCAGACACTGAATTGCTGAAGTTTTTCCCCTCATTACTAATGTTCTCATGGGAAAGGCTTGCCTCATGAATATTCAGATGTGCCTCGGAGAATTGTAGAATCATTAGGGTTGGGAAATACCTTTCAGATTCTCGAGTCCAGCCATAAACCTAACCCTTCTAAGTCCACCACTAAGCTGTGTCTGTAAGTGCTACATCTCCACATCTTTTAAATACCTCTGGGGAGGGTGACACCACCATTTCCCTGAGCAGCCTGTTCCAATTCTTGGCAACACTTTCAGAATATCCAATCTAAGCATCCCCAGCACAATGTGAGGCTGATTTCTCTTTTTCTACTACTGTTCTGTGATAGAAGAGACCAATGCCCACCTCGGTACACCCTCCTTTCTGGTAGACAGTCAGATCAACATTCCCACCCACTCACTGCTGCCTGTAAACTCAGCCCCCTCATCCAGATCATAGATATAGATATTAAACAGGGCTGGCACTGATCCTGAGCCTTGGGGAGCAAGAGTGGTGACCAGCCACGAGCTGGATGTAACTCCATCCCCCCCACTCTCTGGGCCCAGCCACACAGGTAGTTTTTTATCCAGGGAACAGAGCATCTGTCCAAGCCAGTTCCTCCAGGAGAAAGCTGTGGGAGAAGGTATCAAAAGCCTTATTTAGGTTCAGGTAGACAACATCTACAACATCTTTTCCCTTGTCCACAAAGTGAGTTATTTTGTCACAGAAAGAGATCAGGTTGCTCAAGAGGGACCTGTCTTTGATGAACTCTTGCTGGCTGGACCTGATCCCCTGGTTGCTGTGTACATGCCTTGTGATGGGAATCAGGATGATCTGCACCCAAATCCCATATGTTCATTCAATTTAAACTACATTTTTTATTCTCTTCTTTCTGAACCACACTACTTTAGTACGTAACTCTGTACAATAACAACTTTCAAAATTGCCCCTGGCAAATTGGGGTTATAAACAGAAGTAAAAGCTGGGGGACATCTGTATTTTGGGTCAATCTTCCATTTTCTAGGTGGAGCATCTCTCTTAAAGGTAGTAGAACTGTGAGAATCCTTTGTTCCCTGCTGGAAAAGGAATTTGAAGTGTTGTCTTTTACTATGTGCTACATGCCTTTAACAAGATGAAATGTAAGAAAAAGGGAATCTCACAAAAAATCCTGTGGGATGCATTTTTGTTTCATGAACTGTTGAAGTGAATGAGATGGGAGATGAAGCTTTCAGATTTGGGGAAAGACATTGATGTAGTGAAAGAGTTGGGATAGATTGCAGGAAATTTGCCATCTCTTTCTGCTTCCTGTTGCTGTAAACTTGGGAAAGTAACTTCATCTTTATGCCTTTTCTGCTAGCATGTGAAATGGAGATAACCACTTATTTTGTCTGTCGTGCCTATTTTATGTCTAAACTTACTAGGGAAGAGACACTTATGTTACACATTTCTTGAGGAGAGACCAGTAGGATTCAGGCTCTCTAAGTGTCTCTGGTTGCGGCAAAAATAATTAAAATTTTCCAAATTTCTACAGGCCTATACACTATGTTTCATAGTTGACTCTGTTGTACTGTTAGCAGGGCAGAAACAGAGTGTGGTTATATTTGGAGGCTGTATAAGAATCCTGACAATTAGGCTTAATTTCTTTGCCTTGTAGGATTGGAGACTTTCCACTGTTTATGAAAACTAGATTGAAATGGAGAACTACATCCTATGTGCATGCACACAACATCATTTTGCTTCCCAGCCAGATTTTCCCCAGGTTAGGTACTTTTACAGATCTCCCTGCTTCTCCTTGTGATAAGGTGCATGGCCAACATTAACATTAATGAGAGCTGCATGTGCTCTCATAGAGAGAAGCCAGGCCTCTGGACATATTTAATTGCTATCAGACCAAGACTACTTCTGCTTAACATGGGGTATGCACAGAACATGGTAATGAAACGAGAGCAAAGGGCTTGCTTAGGAAGGCGTGTATAGCACTCTGTGGGGAAGCTCTGCCATCATGGAGAGAAATATGGATGGCATGCAGGAGGAAATGTTATATTTGGGGAGCACACAGGCTGTAGTGTGGCTGTAACTGATAGTTTGGATTACCTTTGTAGTGTACAATCAAGACATGCTGCTGGGAACGATTAACTGTAGAAGCAAGATGGTAAATTTTTTCTTTAAATCTGTCTTCTTTCCTGCATGAGATTGGACTTGCTGTGTTGTCTCTGACTTTCCAGTGACCTTGCTTTAGGTTGCAGTGAAGAGGAATAAACCGACTGTAGGCAAGATTAAAAGGCGTATCATTATATTTGAGGGAGTGGAAATTGAGTGCTAGGAAAGAGCAGAAGGGTCTAGTGCCTGTGCTCCAGTCCTATCTCTGACTTCCTCTGTAAGTAGTTTGAGTCATATTAGATTCTACTCTTCAGAATAAAGCAAAAATTTCTATTTTTTCAACCCAGAAAATACTGAGTAACTTTCCCTAAACAATGACATACAAATAGCAAGAAAAATTCAAGCAGTTTGTTGGGTTCAAGTACTGAGGGAGATTGTTTCTCTGGGAATATTCATTTGTCTAAAATATATATTTTTTTTCTAAATTCCAGGGAGTTGAACTAAAGAGTTAGGGACAGTTCTTCTGGATGGCTGCATTATAGGGCCCGTGTTCTAAGGATGCATATACCCTGAGGGGATTGTGCTGTAGCATGTTTCTCCTGAAGCCATCTGAAGTTAAGCACTTCTCTAGATTAAAGGATCAAATGTTATATAGTAAAATTGAATACAGCAAAATTGTTATAATTTGATCTAAAGCACATGAAAGTCTTTCTCACTCTCCTTAGAAAGGCTGGGCCACCTCTTATGTTACAGGTACAAAACTACTCTAAGAGCAGCATATCTACCTATAAAACAGGGACCTTTCAGCTGTACTGAGTGTTTGAGTCCCAGGATACTGCCTCGGGGCCTCTGTGGAAGTAGGAGGAAGACACAACTCTGGTCTCCCCACACAGTTACAACTTGCAGCGACTCTGCAAGGCCAATGGCCATTGATTCTACTTAGAGAAACCTTTTGGAAGCCGTAATTTATACCATTTATGTTCAATGCACAGTTAATCTATGAAGTGAAGGAAAACGAAGGCAATTTAGATTCATCCATCCATAAAATAGGTCACCAAAGAGCTGGTTTAGTATGGCACTAGTAAGACCATAGTCATGACGAGGTAATGCTGGGCTGGGATCAAACGAATGATATAGTTTCACGTAAACAATGGAAGCGGCTTTTAGTGGAATTTCATAAAGAATGACATTGGATCAACGAGACAGTTTATACAGCATTTAATGAAGACTCTATTTAATATTGGGAATGGAGGTCTGCATATGCCTGTAGCTGATTTCTAATTAAAGAATAGAAGGTTCAGCTGAAGAGCAGTACTAAGAAAAGTGCATTCAATGAATTAGAAGTAGCCTACCCATTTAGTGATGCATTATTATACTTCTTTCTCTTGGATACCTCTTTAGTTCTCTGAAGTTAAATATGATACATATGGGAAATAGATTGAAGTACATTAATTGCCTTATTCATCATGTCATTAAAATTATAGGTCCTGCTGCAGACTAGCTGCAATGTCTTATTGTGTTTCTGGCACACATCATTAACAGAAACAGTCCTGCTAGTGGTATGCAAAATGTACTTTCTAAATAACTGTACAGTGATTTGGGGCTCACTTATGCAACATATTGCTACAAACTATTGTAATACCCCTGGCACTTGCTTAAACTCATTGGGCTAGTGATGGAATTAATGAGGCTGGTGCTGCTGCAGTATGCTGAGCACGCTCAGCTCCTTCGATGCTCTTTGTCTGCAGTGAGGCTCTTGTCTTTCAGAGCTGGCTGCCGCTCTGTCTCCAGGGCTGAGCCTAGGATCAGATAATGAACAGCATATCAGTGCAGCGGAGGGGGTAGGGGGTGATGGGAGAAGACTTATTATTCCTTCACTCTCAAACAAAACAAAATCATTGAACTGTCAGGGTCATTAAGGACCCTGGGGTTGTCATGGAAACGACCTTTGGGGGTTTATGGCTGTTAATGCATGAGTGACTGTCTGTATTATATGTGTGTGGAAGGGGTCACCGTTTTCTTGGCGGCTTCTAAAAAAAGCTGGATTGGATGGCTAATGTTCAGAAAGGAATTTCTGTGCTCTGTGCTGTGACTAACTATTTTGAATGTAGCAGACTTTGAAGGGGAGGCGGATTAAAAAGCTTTACTGGCAAATATTTAGACAGAAACATAATTACTCTTGAATTTTGTTTCACTAGCAATGCAACTTTATTTCCAAGTGTCAGAAAATAAAGTCAGACTCTGTAATCTTTTTAGGATACTCAAAAAACTCTGAAAGCAAACGATTTTGCTGCAGATGATTTCAGGCTAGCAATACAGGGCACCACCAAGGGAAATGACAATAAATTTTAGACCTGTCATAGCCAGAGAGAAAAAATGTTAATGTACACAGCTAATATAATCTTCCTCATCCCCATACTGACTTTCTGTATGACCTTGGGCACACCATTTAACTGTTGTCCTGTTCAAGTCAATGCAAACCATCAATTGACTTTAAATTTGTAATAATGCCTGTTGAAAAGGAATGACATTTGATTTTAAGAATGTGGGTTTAAGACTCTGAGTATCCAGGAAGAAAAGTTATGGTAAGGATACAGTAAAGATCAATTTTACCTGATTTTTTACACTCTCAAGTGGAAGTCATCATGGCATTTTGCTTTATCAGCCGCTCTCTACTGGCTGATTAACAATTAGATGGTTATACTTCAGTTTTCAGTAGAGACTACGGCGCTCGTCTCCAAATAGAGAAAAGGAGGGGGAGGGGGAGACAAAGAGGCAGCAAAGCAGGGATAATATTAATGATTCCCTTTATAGACAGTCAGGAAATACCACCAGAAGCCAGAAATACTAGAGGTGAGGAATAGTGATAGCAATTATTTTAATATTGTATGGAACTTGGTGTCTATTCAGTTTGATTCTTCAGCGCTTTATTTCAGCAAAAAGTTCTGTGTTTACAGTGTATTGAGAAAGGAATTGGATTCTTCCCGCACACACAGACAATAAGATAAATGAATGTGATTGCCAGGTTAAGAATTGGAGGCAGAATTTTACTGATCTCCTGTTGTAGAGGAGGAAACCTAGGTTTGGCCATGCTGAATTAAGTATCCATGATTTTGCATACTTACCTTTTTTTTTTCTTTTTTTAAGTTGTCTCAGGAAAATCATATCATCTTTCTTGACTCTCGCCTTTCTTCTGTAAAGGAGGAATAGTCAATAGTCACACTTTTTTATTTCATACATTCCTTGCAATAAAGATCATAATATACTCAGGTAATCCATCAGAAGGGCTGCATAAACATCCCTGACAGCAGGGTCAATAGCAGGATGTTAAACACAGGCACTTCATGGCTTATAGCCCATCCTCCCTCCTGCTTGTGCAGCTTTAGAAGTTTCTTAGCATGATCAGGAGCAGCAAACACAATAACAAAATTGCTGAAAATCACAGTCTTATCAGTTGTATTGGTGTGCTTGATGTATTTTAAAAATTCTTTCTTGTAACTGTACTAGCTACAGCACATCTTTCTTAAATAGATTAAGATAAAAATGTCATTGTATCATTGAATCTGACTATGGTCAGGTTGGATGAGTTAAAAAAAGGAATTGTGTTTATATATGTTGATGGTAGTGTTATTTAATTAATCTAAGAGAAAAACATATTTGGAATGTCTTAATAGACTTTCATTCACCTGACTCTTTAGGCATCTCTGTATTTGAGGCTTTCTGGCCCAAACTCTTTTCAGTGTTGTCCTGCAATTCTATGTCTCCTGGTATGGAAGAAAAATTAATCATGAAAGCTCAGGGCTGAGTTTAGTCAAGCTCAGTGTCAAATTTGTTTAAATGAAAAGCTTTGCATTAGCTCAAATTCCCTTGAACTGGGGAAAATTGAGACTGAAAATCTGTAGGCTTTGAGAACTGTTGATTTGGTGTGCGATCCACCTGTGCTACTGGTCATAGTATCTTCTTAATATCTTGCCTCCCATCCTTGCTTTTTGTTTTCTTCTCTATTCCTGCTTTTTCAGCCTTTGGTAAGGGGTAAGTCTTGGAGAGAGAGCCCTGCTCGGCAGGGGCCAAAGCACGGCGTGTCAGAAACACCCTCCTAGCCACCACTGCAGCACAGCTCTGCGAGGGCTGCAGTGGGGAAAATGAATTCCATCTCAGCCAGACCAAATCCGTGCACTTTCATGGCAGCCCAAGGGGAACTTAGCACAGGAGCACCATACAAACCAACCAGGATGAAAAAAAGATTATATTCATTTTCTTTCTCAGTCTAAAGGGATTACTTTTGTAATTACACCAAGTTCTGAAATGCCCTTAGATTTGTTCAGTGCCGGGGAATCTGAATTTACATCAAATGCTGCATAATTCATATGGCATGGACAGCAATTATGAGTTAATTGAGGGGGTAATGTTTTAAAAAAAGGACATTATGAAGAACATCACGAATGTCAGAATGAAAAAAGGCTCTTCAGGCCATTGAGGCTCATTTTTTAAAAATGTTATTTTATTTAACATGATAGTGATTGTCTTTTGAAGGATGCAGGAGAACCCTATGTTCCCTGCCTCTGCACTATATTTTTTGTTTAGGCAGCATCTGATATGTTATTTTTTTCTGGAATAAGTAATTCCAATGTCAGGTATGAAATTATTCCTTTCCATTCTGCACACTGTTCTAAAATGTGTGCTTGATTATCTCTCAGCAGCAACCATAACCTTAAAATCAGATATAGTTCAGTTAATACAGTCCTCTTGATCCTTTCTCACCTTTCAGATTATAGGGATTAAGCACTATAAACTATCTATACTGTCGCTGCTTTTGTTCCTACAGTCAACAGAGTCGTCACTTTTCTCTATGCCTTCTCACATGTTATAATACCTACTTTTGTACAGCTAGCTTGAATGGTTCACTGGTAATCTGAACAGTTTCTGGCCTGTTTCCATGCCTTTGAATAATGAGGACATTTAGCACTGTTAAGAAAATGTTTGTGTTTTGCATTTCAAGTGCTACTGTGCCAACACGAACTATAGAGGAAATCCACCTCACCTACACAAAGCCAATGTCACCAGGCTTTCAAAGAAGCTCTTAGTGGAGGCAGGGAAATGAAATTCAAATATCCCAGTCTATAGGCAGGCCACAACAGGACTGTAACAAAGGATCTTGACATCTGTTATTTCATTCTTGAGGCCAGAAAAAAAGGTCAGGGCCACTCTGTGTTACTGGGCTGGTCCTTAGGATTCCTTCCTTGAGTTGCCTTTCTCCTGCCCCCACCATGCCAATTTACTCAGGTCTTAAATTAAGTTCCCACTTGCAGCATGCAGGATACATCAATTCACATTATTTGCAGATCATAATATCATATGCTGCTCTATTGTCTGCACAAGCTGATAGAAAAGGCTTTATTTTCATATTAATCCTCTGAACCTGCTATTTGAAAAGAAAAAAACACTCTTAGTGGCTAAAAACAACCCACATTTCTTTTTAAACTTGAGTATGTGGTCGAGTCAGTTTTTGTGTGGATTTGAAGTGGACTGAGTCCAATTTAAAAATAATCTGTTACTTTGCAAAGAGAATTTAGATTTTAAATATAAATTTTATTTTGCATTTAAAATGTTGACTGCAATGTACAGCAACAAAAGTGTCAATTCAAACATGTTTTGGTTGCTTTTGTGTTTTGTCTTTTTTTTCAAAAGTCAATTTTAAAGCCTGTGGTGTAGTAATTGATATCATACTTGACAAAGAACTTATCCATTCAGCAATGGCATATACAAGTGTAAGAATTTACTCTGATAATTTAAATGAGTTTTAATCTAAAATGTATGAGATCAAGAAGTCCACACTGAAAACGAAAAGTAATTTCTCCAATACTTGTGCAAATAAATCAGTGGCAAGGAAGAAACTGTGGCTAAGCTGCATGTATGAGTTATCTGGGATGCAAACCATGCCCTCCACACTCTGTGTGCGTGTCACAGTCTTTGGGGCTGTGCTTCTATCAGAAGATTTGTTGGATTCACTTGGAAGGCTCAGGAGCTGAGGAGCAAAGGAGACAAGAGGCACCTCAATTAGCTTAATTTAGTAGTATAACCATGTCACACATATGGATAATTATTTCATCACTATTAGTGATCCATGCGTCAAAAAAGGCCAGTGCTGCTGCCTGACACACAAGTGACTCAACTCTCACTTGGCATCAGACTCTGCAGCACAGTTACCCAGGACTGTTCATGGGGAGTTTCTCTCTCAGCTTATTCCTCTACACCTCAAAATCCACTTCACTTGTCCTGAAAAAAAATTCATTTAGGAGCCAACATTGTTACTGTACTCTTTCTTTTCAAAGTCATTCCAAGAAATTCTAAATGGCACTCATTTCATTAAAAGGCCAAAAGCATCCTGATGTCTCCATTTTTCCTTCCTGACATTAGTGTTTCCTTTCCTGATATTCCCTTTGGTGCAGGGGCCTATTTTTTACAGGGATTTTTATCTAAATTCAACCTTTGTTTCCCAGCTTTGTCTAATAGCTTATTTGAAGAGAAGGGAAATGTTCTAATCCTTCTGGCCTTCAGTACAGCATTTAGAGCCACCTGGGAAATTATTGGTGAAGGCAGGTGAGATGGGGATTAGAGCAAGGACTGTGAAGTGGATAAGGCACTGACTAAAAAGAGAGGGCTATGCTGAAAGGGGAAGGAAGGCTACAGTCACTTAAGTTCTCAAGGACCACTCTAGGACTAATATTAATATTTTTTAACAACCCAGACACAGAAATTAGACACAAGCTAATGACACTTGATGAGAAGTGGATAAGGGATTCCTAGAAGCAGGAGGTCAAGAATATCAAAAGATAGCTAGATTATGGTCTGTACAGGTGGGATTAATTGTTCAAATTGTGAAACAGCAGTTCATATTATAATCTAGAAGCAATACAAATGGAAACAATGGGGAAGGAAAACTCTAGGTCTTTTAGTTGATCACAGTAGAGTTATGAATCACCAGTGAACACAGCTGTGGAAAAGGTATGGTCTGAGGATGTGTCTGAAAAAATAATTCATATAGGCAACACTGATAGTGTTGAAGGTTTCTTTCGGAATGATGATCACATTGGTCTCTTAGAGAAGAAAGATAACTCCAAGGTGTAACAGAAAATGTTGACTGGAATGAACAAGGAAACTTATATGGTCCACAAGAGAAGGAAAAAACACCTTGCTTTATTCAACCTATTATAATATTCTTTCTACTAGAAGGAAAGACTGGAAAAGAAAAAGGACTATTTGTCTTTAGAGAGAATACTGATGCAAAGAGAACTGAGCATCATATGTTTTAGAAATTAAAAGGACTTTTCTGAAGCAGTTGTCCTAGCACTGTAAAGGAGTTGGGAAACTTTGGTGGCTTTTAACTGGGACTGGGTGCCTTGATTGCTTTATGGTTACTTTCCTCTGAAGAAAAGTCCCTTCCTGCTTAAATTTAGTATGATAAGATGATCCTACTAGCATGGAGACTAATTGATGAAGTCATCAGGGGCACTAACAAACTAAACTTGGAGTTTCTGTGTAGCTGTAGTTTCCTTTGCTAGATAGGACATGAGTTTGAAGGGAGTAAGAAACATAATTTGTATCTATAGTGAAGGCATGGCTCACATCGATATTCTGACTTACATACCCTGTTATCCTGAGAAAAAACAGAAGGGAAGATCCTCTCTGGGCCCTTTTTCTCTGGAGCTGACATGTTGATGCTTTCAGTCTTGTCTGTTACTGGAGGCTGGGTGAGCCTGAATAGCCTGACTTGTTTCATAACCATATTTGTACAGCTCTAGTTTATGGTCCTTGCATTGTAGATATTTTCATTTTTTATTTCATTTCAGTGAGGCAGTTTGAACAGTTCTCATTAATTTTCCAGACTGTAATAAAGACTAGAAATAGTGTTGAGTTGTTAAGACAAACATAGATTAGTGGCAAGAGGTTGCTAATCATCTCTCCAAAGTTAGTAACTACAATAATGATTTGGGAGATCTTGAAGAGTGGCAAGAATGGCTAAGTGCTTTGAAGTTCTTCAGCAAGGAAGGACTGATGCAGGAAGCAATAATTTCAATGGACACCAATTTGGAGCTCTAAAAGCAGCAGTTTTTAAGGAGTTTTGTATGTTGTTTTCACTTATGCTAAGCCAGTATATGTATCTTCCTGACTCTTCTGCTTTCCCTCTAAAATTATAGCATCTTTCAACATTGGCTTTACAAAGCCGCTGACTAAATATGTGGGGGAATGCTAATAAAATATATTTGAATTGGCATCATTACCTAGAAACCTGCTTGCATTGAGTACCTCTCTGTATTCTGTTGTAGAGGACACGGAAGGGATTGTCCATGAGAATAGGGAGCAAAGGCTGAGTTCCGTAATGAAACCCTTCCTGTTCCCCATGAGGATAACGCACAGACTGTTTCCTTTAGTGGAATCCAGGCAGCAGGGCTATCCCTCTGTCCAGTTAGCAGCAGCAGGTCAGCAGTGAAGGGGACAGAGGGCAGTCCCTTGCTTCCCCCAGCCAGCTGTGCTTGTTGAGCCGGGCGAGAGCCCCGGAGCAGGCGTGCTGCACGTGGCACAGCACAGAGCGCCCTGGAGCCCAGGCCCCGGGAGGAGAGCAGGAAGGAGGTCACTGCCTTCACCAGCACCTTGGCTGAGCACTACAAGAGCACTGAAAAGGCAGAAACTGTGTGAAAGGAACAGACTAGAGAAACAACCTCTTCATTAGGAAGATAATCGTAGAATCTCATCAGCATTCCTGAGCTCGTTGCTCTCCCTCAGGCCTATGCGAGGCTGCTCACAAGGGAGGAAGCAGATCAACTAACCTATTTAATCCCTTCTTCTGGGTAGTGCAGGGAAAACTGCCTAGCCTAGGTGAGAAATAACAGACTTTTGGAAGGTTGTCTCTGGTCTTGGTGCCTGATCAGACCAATCACTGAATGCTGAGTGCAACTGAGCAAGTAAAAATGGTAGTAATTTGATTACAGTAACTTTCCATTAAAATAATTTTAGCTGCTATATTGGCTTAGAAAAAGATAGATCAGGGTGTTATGTATTACTGGACCAGTATGCTAATATTCTTTCTGGTACCCAAGCTAATTCACAGCCAGCTCAGTTTAGTTGGCAGACACTGCAACATAATATACTGTAGCCTCTTAAGGATCAGACCAACCTTGGACTATATAAACAGTGACTTTAGTGTTCCTAAAATTCAGTAATAAATTCCTATTCATATAACTTTATTAGTTGAATCATGTGAAAGACATGCCTTTGAGCCAGGGCAGGTGTCTGTTTTAGTTCTGCAGCACCATACCATCAATATAAAACAGAGCGCAGTAAATTCAAAACTTCCCTGAGGATCATATCCAGCACCAGTGATTCATTAACTCAGGCCTCATACTGGATGGGAACAGATTAATACAGTAAGAACAAAGGTGCCAGACGTGTAGTTTCTTGGCCATGTTTTAAAGTCTATGTGTCAAAGACCAGAATTAAAGGAAATGTTTGACCTTTATTCCTTAAGTCCCACAAAAACGACTTCTGGCTAGTTTCCTTTACGTATGGTAATGTTAAAAAAAGTGTTATGCAATTAAAAGCATTGTACATTAAAAAAATACAATTACTTTATAAGGACTGAATGTTGCTCTCTTGTGGCAGATAAAATAAGTTTCAAGGCTTGCAGAGACTAGGCACGTGCTTACCTTTTCATATGTGAGTAGGTACCAAGAGCAAACAGAAATGGCAAACTTCTCTGGTCAATTACATGTCTTCAGGACAAAAGCCAAGATCTGGCCATCCTCAATGAAAGAATAAAGTTCCTCTACTGGGATCAAAGGCCAGACTTTCAATTAGGTGTTGAGCCATGACTTGTGGCCTTGCTTTATTAATGGCACTTCTGAAAGCAACTGGGAGACAGTGGCAAGTTTGTATGCAGAGCAATACATGTTCATGCTCTAATTCTCATGCTCTCTCTGTCTCACTACAGAGTTGAACTCTTATCAAGGCTTTTCATAGCCTTGATATGGCTCTTCTATCTCCAATAGGAGAGTATTTACTATTTTCAGTATAGCTCAAAATAATGAGAGATTCAAATAACTAGGAAATATAGCTTATAAGTAGGAATAAACCAAATGGCTTGATACAAAGTTGATACCTTGCTTTAATTCAAACTACAGTAAATGAGTAACAAAACGATGGTGTTTATTTTTTTTGGTTTAGAGATGTATTTTAAAACATTCTGTCTTCTCTGTGCCTGCACAGGCTGGTTGTATGAAACCTGGTGCTTTCATACAGGTCACTGTTAGTAGAGCTATAGCAAATGAGCAGTTCTGTGTGTACAAGACAATTACAGGCTGGAATGTTAGTGGTACATGGATGCTGAAAGGTACATTCCTTCATGCTTCTGCAGTGCCCCTGAGCTCAGGTGTGGTTTGAAACTGAGCAACACTGCTGTGACCTTATGGGGTCACAAGACTCACCAGAATGTTAAAATAATCCAGTAGCAGACAGACTGCTAAAGACCACGGTGCCAGCAAAGAGGCGACAGGTTCATCCGTGATTTACATAAAGCATAAATTGATTAACCCTGAGAGCCCTGTGGGGGATTACTCTGCTGATGAGTAATTTCTCATGCTGATATGTAGGTTCTTCCTTTCCTCTGGATCACTCCCAACTGCCTTGAGCATTATTCCTTTGATGTTCTTCCTACAGCCTAAAGACGCCTCAGTCCACTCTTGATTTTGCACTGCTGGTGACCACCATGGTCCAGGCTTACTGTGGGTTTGCTCCTGGAGAGGCCAGTTGGGGATGGAAGCCAGTGGTGCTGTTGCCAAGAGCCAAAGCAGTGGCCTGGCCACAGATCCTCCCACCATGGGCTGTCCTACCTCTGTGTGCAAGGACTTGCCGGAGAGATGGGAAGTAGGTCTGGTTTGGTTCTCGTGACAAGTAGTAGACCACTCTGAAGAGAGTATGAAAATACGGCAGCCTGTTCACATGAGCAATCTGAAGACTTCTAGGAGTCAATGCTGCTTCATTGCACCAGCTCCTTTCAGGCTTGCTCTGGTGCCTCTTTTCTCTCTTTCAAAACACAAGTTGAAATTTAGGTCTTGCCCACAAAATTCAAACAGAGAAACATTGCAAGTGGATTGTTTTTCAAGTTCCTCATAATAGGGTTTACTGAAAGGTTTGCCACTTAGTATTTTTCATTTCACAGCTTGATTTAAAATGTCTTATATGACAAAATGAGAAAACATTTGAAAAAACTGAAGGTATTACAATAGAAATAAAGAGTGATTATTTTGCTTTGGATAATATTTCCTTTAACTTCCTAGGGTATGCTGGATTGTGTGTTTATGTAACCAGACATTCAATATATTCCAGTTCTCATTATTATAACTCTAATGACTTGTCCCAATAATTTGCTGCCAGTGTGTAATAGTGCTTATACATATGGGTGGGTTAGAGCTAATTGTGTGGCTAATTGCCACACAGTCCTTTTTATTAGGGCTACACAGATTAGTGGCCCACCCAAGTTTATGAAAAATATACACATTTACAAGCATGTTGATCTGATTAAGGCTGAGAACAATTCCTTCTGAACATAAATACAAGTAAATCTGCAAATAAACATTTTTTAGGTGACTTTTTAAGGAATGTCTTTCTTTGTTTTATTGTGTGAAAAGGCAGATGTTTTTTCAGTTGATAGTTTTATAGAGTTGCTTGCATTTTAATTTTTTTAATTTAGATTTTCAGTTCCTGACAAAAAAGCATTACTGTCCTTATAACTTTGCACAGCATATCTTCAGTTTTGGTTTTTAAAGTATTATACCTTTCTGAACCTCAATTTACTTTTTAAAACATGTTTTGGGTGATTGGATACAGAGTAAAAATCATTTATTGGCTGAAAAATTGTATATCAGCCCTTCATTAATTTTCTACTATTTGGAGCCTTCACTGATTTCTGTGGGTGCTGATCTGGGTTATGTCTGCCACAGAGGCCGCAAGTTACTGACAAGGTACTAAAGTCAGTTTTGTCAAAAAACCTTAACTGCCACAACACTTGCAAAGTTTGGCTGTACATTGAGCAGTAGGAACTTCCAGAAGGTCTCCTGGGTCAGCTGTGGGAAGGAGTGTCTGTTAAATCTGCCTCAGTGTGCCCAATGCAATTTCTTCTTCTTAAAGATTTCGTCAGCTTTGGGGCCTGAAAGTTTCTTGTCTAGCTTCAGAAGCTACAGCGATTAAGTCTCCTGAGACTGTCTGAAAATTCAGAGAAATACTGCCCCATGATGATCTCACATTGTCAGGCTGTTTTTCTCACCGAGTCCCAGAGTGACAGCAGCCTGTGAAAGTAGCTGAGATTCCCTTATCCTCAAGTGGGTCAAAGATTGGACTGTCCAGCACTTAGTTGTTGATTTATACAAGACTATGACTGTGAGAATATATCTAAAGAAGAGACCAGAAAATCCTGCCAAAACTCAGTGGAGCAGGAGGTGTAATGAGGCAGGAGAGAAAAGATAGCTTTAGCAAAACGGCCAGTTTGTTTCTTACATTGCAGCACATAACTGTCCCTGCAGACAGGAGGAACTGAGTAAATGTACCTGAGGCACTGCATTAATACAAGCAGTTTCAGGTATTTTAAATATCTAGATTCAGCTGTATAATTATATGACTTATCAGCACATGTTTTCACCAGAGAAAGTGCCCAGAAATTTGTTGCTAGTAATATTAATCTTATTTGGCTAAATCCTCATGAATCCTGAACAACTGCATCTTTCTTGGGGAAACACCTGAGTCTGCAGGTGTTCAGCATAGCAGGCTTCTGGATAACTTAGACTGCATCCTGGACTTCATGCTTTTATATTGTCAGGATTCAAAGACAGTCCTCCCCTACATCCCATCTTGCATGTGGAGAGAATATGGCATACACTGACACTTAAGTTCTCAGGAAAATATGCTGCACATAGTAAAACCACTTACTGGTTACAGAATCACCAGGTGTCATTCATCTTTCTCATACATGTCACCAGGTAAGGACTGGATCCTGATACTTGACATCCAGGAGTGGCTTTTTTCCCTCAGTGGAATGGTCAGGAGAGCTTTATCTAAGGAAGAAGCAAAATGACATTAAACAGAATTTCCTGATAGTCATATTAAGTATTTAAAGTCATATTAAGTATTACTTCAGTCATGTTAAGTATTTAAACAGAGGCAGCCTGTGTTTTTTATTACTGTTTTGAAAAGCTGCACTGTGAGGTAGAAGCCAGTAATTGGGCATATGTACAAACAAAATAGATATACAATTTGACTTATTTGTATGGCAGCAGTAGAAAGATTATCATCATAACATCCTTCATAGAATATTTAATATCAGGCAGCCTTCCACAGCTGTAATTCTCAATCTTTATTAGATCTATTATGCAAACACAGAAGGCTTCTTGAGTCAGCAAAAACTCAGCAAGCTGATATGTGTTGTTCATGCTGCCTTGCAAATCACTTGCCCTAATCACCTAAGAGTTGATTAAAGTGGAGGTTGATTGGTTAATTTGCTCTCAACCTTGGAGAACCCATGAAATTGATTATTACAGTAGTTATTTAAAATATGTGGTGTGTCATTCTTTCTAAGGGTTTAGTCATAGTCTAAAGACACATTATTAAAAAAGAAGAATAAAGAAAACAAAAAGAGAACAAGAAGTGCCCTGCTAGGCATTTGTCTATGTTTCTTTTAAGTCAAAGACATTTTCATTAATATCCCTACTTGTACACTCAGGTACTACAGGTTTCTCTGACTGATTCATGGACATCATGGAAAATGTGAGCATGAAGAGACTAAAGAACAAAAAAACTATTCTCTCTCTCTCTCTCTCTCATGTACCTCAGTTTACCTTTCTAAAGTTTTCCCCTTGTAAAGAGTTAAAAGGAACAGACTATCAGGAAAATCTCCCTCACAGTAAAAGCAAGGATACTCTAGAAAATAACTGATGTTTCAAGGGAAATGATGGGAAAGCTATTATTTGGGTGGAGTACTGCTAGCCTGGTTCCAAGGTTCTAGAAAAATTTTCAAGTTCCCAGCCCTGCCCTGATGATGAAAAGGGAGAACGGGGGCTGAGTATTTTCCCACCACTGCACTGGAAATATCTGTGAGTGCTAACAGCGATTTGTGGTCTCTCACAATATACAGATGTTTCTTCTAGCCAAAGGTGGGAGTAGCTGTAATGAAAAGAGGTTAATAATGCTTGAAAGATAAAGCATTTGGTAAAGGAAAAATATTTATAGTCCTGTATGTTGTTTCATTATTTGCTGTACATACTTCAAATGAATCAATAAATAATGCTTTAGAAGGCAGCTTTAAAAAAATAATAAATACTGATGTATTGAAAGTTTCCCAAGGAAAAAAGCTTTACAATTAGGAACACAGATGAGCTTATGAGCCAGAGATACAGCCCAAGGATCTGTTCTGAGAGATTCTGGAGCACCATTCAGGAAAAGGTTCAAGGTAGAGATGACATGAATAAGGAAGTTGAAAGTACAGGTTGCCCTGTCACATCTGTTTCTTTCTCTTCTTCTCTGCAGAAAAGAAAATATTTTGTATAGATATTTGCTCTCCACATGGAAAATTACTCTGGTTTATTCTTGGCCAAGATGTCTTGGTAGAAGTTAGCAGAATTTGCATTCTACTTTCACAGGCAGATTTCAGTATTTACATGGAGTAGGCCTAGTACATGGTATGGATGGCTGGTTTTCTCCTTTGTGCTTCATCACATCCTCACCAGCTTTTAGAGGACTGAGGCCAGAGGGCTGTGGCCGCCCCCAGCTCCCCACAGCACCACCTCACATCTGAATGAAAATCATTGACTGGGTCTTTGCCCTTTCTTCCTTGCTTCTTCACCTGCATGGCTGTGGTTTAATCACAGCTGGTGGGTTTGGGACTGGTTTTGTTTTAGCTTTTTTTTCACTTCATCAGCCATATAAATGCAAATCCTGGTTTCTGACCACTGGCTGTTCTCTGCTGGCTGCTGCAGTGTCTCCTGCACAGCTGCACTTACCTTCTCTGCTTTCCTGGGAGCATTTATTGAGGAAACTTTTTTTATCTGGCTGCATTCACTGGAGTTGCCAAAAGCAACAAAATGTATGAATTGCATGTATGTGCCTTCTTTTTATAGTTGCTGTCTGTATCTTTGTACATACAGTTGATTAATTCTTCTGTACAATGCCTTGAGGAATTACTGTGTCAAGTATCACATCTGATAGATCTGCTAAATGCATTTATGAAGACATCTTCAGGCAACAGTATTGTCATACACTACATTTATAGAGGGTATGTCTTGGGTCCTGTCCTTACTGGTAAACAATCATGTCTGTGTATTTCCTGGTGACTAATTTCTGCCTGGGAAGAGATGTTTGTGGGAGACTGCCAACAACTGTTGTGCTAAAATTATACACAGAAATATGTTTGCATGCTTTACATCTTCTGCTCTTTTCTTTGTCAGACAAACAGGGTGTTATACAGAGGTGTTTATTTTTTATTTTCATTAATTATTCAAACGATTGGTATGGGGGTGGAGGGACAGCATGATTGCATGCAAGTGTTTGGTCATTTTAATCATCTTCTTGTAAACACTGCCACCTTCCAAGAGCTGCAAATTCTCAGAACCCGTTTTCCAAAGATCAAATCCAAACTGACTAACAAGTAAGGAGTGGTGCTTTGCTGCCTGTAGCTTTAAGCAAACAGAGCAGTACATTTGCATTCTGAACAGGTACCATGCTCACCACTGTGTACAGCATTCTCCAGCTGGGGTCCACTCTACCAGCTGATTAGAGGCTTTTCATGCTGCTGAAGGACAGTGAATTGCTGTAGATCAAATGCTACCCATAAAGGTGGGCGACCTCCTCTACTTAGTGGGAGGAATCTGGAAGAGGAAAATCATATATATTGTATGAACTGCCATATTCAACTGTCACTGAAAAAATACAAATGTGTAATCGCATTTCAAATTGATATTTCTCAGCATATATTTTTAATCACCTATTTTTGCAGATGGCTTTTTTCATTCACTAGAGTACACTAGCACAATCCAGATGTTTTATTTATACCCTGTAACCTGAAGCTCAATTAATACAGCTAATAGAGTGGGAGGAGAATAGGCAGTACTTTAAAACACCTATATCTTGGCATAGGTGGGGTCTTGTGATTTATGTATGTGAATTTATTTTCTGTTATCCCTGACCAAATATGGAAACAAGCACCAATATTTCAAAGTTTTCTGCTAACTTCCAGTTTGTAGGAATTTCCTAGTGGAGGGATGACCTTTGTGCTGATGACTGAAGCTTGATGAAATGCATATTTTCTTTGTATACCTTCATCAGATTCCCTGAAATAATGTAGAATCCACAGGTTGAAACTGCTTGAGTCCCCAGTTTTGCCCATACTTGGGCTGTGGAAGCAGGTTTCTGTAAAAACCCTTAGCCTTTTTGATGCTGTGCAGAGGCTTCAGGATAAGGGCTCACTGTAGAAGGTGGATTTTGAGGGAATTTTCTACATCCACTTTTAGAGGCTTCACTCTGTCAAAGCAATGTTATCATAAGTGAGAAGCAGACCCACAGTGCATAGTAAGCTATCTAAAGAACACAAAAAAGCTAATAACAAAGGGGTAGACCTTTGCTGGTTTTCATTGCTTAACACACAGCAGCAGTTTTGCCTTCCAAAAACTGTGCTGGGGCTACAGCTTGATTTAAAGGTTTTCACAGATGCTGATGGAGAGTGGCACCTGATGGTGCTAGGCACTGAATTGAGAGAAACAGAGACACAGCTCTCACTTGTAGAATAACTTGATGGCAATATACAGAAGAAGATACATAGCCAGCAAGCAGTGCACAGGTTAGGGCAGGCAAATCTCAGGTGTAATCTGTGATCTAGGGCTCGGTTTGGTGTTTGAGAAAGAGTAAGACAAATACGAAGGGAAGTGGATAGAGAGTTTAAAAGGGGAAAAGGTTTTTGGGTTTGCAGTCACTGAGAGTGGAAAGAGAAATACATGGAAAGTAATTTCAGTTATGTTTCATTCTATGCTGTGTGTTCTGGGTTACTGCTTCAGCTTCAGAGCATGTGCACAATTACCATCTGCTCAATTGCAGTGCCCTGCAACTATGGAGGATGCTAACTAACTCTCTGCCAATCGTATGTACACATTAATTAACATACATCATTCTAATCATTAGTTTCAAAAGGAGTAGGTAAATTACCAGAGTAGTTATCACAAAAAAAAAAAAATTAAGTCATCCTGTTTTATTTTTATTCATGTATGAAATGGAAGGTTGCTTATGCAGTTGTTTAAAATTTTTAAATCAGTGATATTTGTGTCATGCTTTGAGGACGAGATGAATTAATTTGGCTTACAATTTTTTGGATAGTCTATGACTACACAGAACTCTAAAGAATGATTAACAGAGGTTCATCTCAAAACCTCAGATCAGAATTACCTTAACAACAAGACAGAAATTCTTAACTTGGAACTCGCTGCTGTTGGAGTAGAATAACATCCAGAGATCATTTAGTTGGTACCACCTTTCTGCTTCATATGGAGAGCCACTTGCAGGTCTTGAAGTAACATCCAGATCCTGGTACAGCATTTGGTGAAATTTTTAAACTATAAGTAATCAGAATGAAATTATCTATCTTCAATGTGTTTTAAGAAAATTAAATGCAGAGCAAGGGCTTTAGGGGAAAAAAAAGTTCCATTTTTCATCAATTCCATGCATTTTTATTATCATTTTATTCACATTATTTAATAACACCTTGAGATACTCGTGTGTTCTGAGATTTTTTTTTTACCTTTGTCTGAAAAAATTTTATTCAATACAGTCTGGGGTGGAGAACTGTTTCAGTGACATTTTTCCATTTTTCAAACACTGATAATCTGTAGCCTATTATTACATTATTTAACAACTGGCCAGCTTGTATTGTCTCTAAACCCTCTAATCTGTTTATGTGAAATGCAGACTTATCTCAGTTGGAAATACTGTTCTCCACATTTTATAGAGCCAGTCCCTCTTGATTACCAACCTTTGAGGTTTTTCTTAATGCATAATATTTATTCAAATCAATATCCAGAATGAAACTATCCATGATATCACACAGAGAGTAGCTGGTCAAAAATCTTCTAACTTAGTACATTTTTGTATACAAAAATGTCAATTCATTTAAACATTTTGCTAAAGCACATCAATTTTGATGCTATTTCTTTAAAACCTGGAAAACATACCAGTAAAAATTTTTAATTTAGGCACTTCAAAAAGCACATTTCACTTTGAAATGAATGATTCAATCATTTATGTTTAGACTAAGACACATATTTTATCAAGTGAAAACAAGAAGGAAATTTATCAAGTTTTTCAACACAAGTACTTGTCTTTTATTTCTAAAGTCTGTATACGACATTGCCTATGAAATGAAGTACTAGTAAATGATTGTAGGGACTCTAAGCAAAATTTCTCATAAAAATTAGGATTTCACAGAGTTGTGCTAGCAAATTATGTAGGCCATGCTGTGTGAGGTTGTGTGCTTAGACAGCAATAATCAGCTTCACAAACATACACCAGAAAACAGCTTCTTATGGGGCAGTTTTGTAGAAAAGGATGCCTTCTAACAGAGCTTAAGTGAGTAAGAATCAGCATTATGACCACTTCCCTTACTGGAAAAATGCAGATCCTCTATTGGAAAGTACAAGAGAAGCATCTCTCATAAAATACATGAAATTAGCCTTGCCTTTCACACTGTGCCAGTAAAGGCTGGCACCACACCTCTGGGAATGGGTGGAGTACTTAGAGCAGCTCCAGATGAAAACCAGGAGAAAAGTCTTGAAAGAGTGAAGGATTAGACTGTGATGTCTGTTGAAGATTGAGTGAAGATGGTGTTCTGGTATGTAAATGCTGTTTTAAAAGAGAAAGGGAATTTGTTTCTCAGAGAGTAATTTGTTTTAGTAGCTAGAATGAGAAGTAATGGCCCTAAATGAAAGCAACGGAGTTTTAGGCTGTAACTATGTTAGCAGGTAATTAGGCACAATAGGAGTTTGGCAGTAGATCTAAACAGTTGGTACTAAACCCTTTATATCTACCCTAACTCACTGTGGTGTTTTCCTCTAGACTAAATTTAGTCTGATCCCCTGGAGTGAACACCCCAGCTATCCATGAGGTCTGAAACTGTAGGAAGGACGAAATGGTTCAAACCCATACATTCCCAAAGATGTTGGTGCACATTTGATGTGCATCTGTGACAGGTCTTTGGATTAGCTTTCTCCAACTGGATTTTAATTGATGAACCAAAATGCTCTGAGAACATGATATTGACTTGAAAACTGTACTGCTGCTCTGGACCAAACCACTGGTGTATGCACTGTGCTGTACACACAACTCCAACTTCCTGCTCGTGCTAAAGGCTTTGGACCAATGAAGGACATTGATGCCTTGTGATTTACATGTGGTTGTCAGGCATTACATAAGTATAGCTCCTTTTCCACTACTCTTTTCTATAAACATGTTTTCTACCCAAAAAGGGGAAACTGGAGTAGACAAACACTGTAATTGAAATGTGGGAAGGGTCTCTGGCCTGAGTGAAAAATTAGATAAATCTCTTGGAGATATGAATAAATTAAACCTTCTGTGGATTTTACAGAACCGGTGTGCTGTTAATATTTCTAAGCAAATTTCATGACTTTTTCTTTTCAGAAGCTGTTATTTTAAAATTTCATGGGTTTTTTTACTTTTCTTATTCATGACACTAAAATGGATTTCTTAGTTAAAAAAAAACCAACCAAAAAACAACCTAACCCAAAAATTACAAAAATTTCAGCCTACAGCAAGTACTTCTGATAGCTTTGTAAAACTATAAAAATGGTCTGCTGGTTTCTAAACTCATAATTTAATTGAGTGACATGAACTTTAATTAATTAAATGGTTGTTTCTATTTTTGGCTGAATTAGGATATTAAATCTGTGTTTCTTTTTTCAAGAAAATGAAACCAATTGGGGCACTATAAAACACTAAAATCAATATATTATTATACTCATATTGCTTTTGGTTTTTGGAAAGCTTCCAGTTATTATTATCCAGTTATTATTAAATGCTCAAGAGTAGATTCAGTCTGATAACAGGTGCACTGCAACATGTGAGATGTAGCTTGAGGAATATCCTGTGTTTCTCCTTGCTGCTCCCAAAATTATATTGTTCTCACCTGTAGTCTGGGAACATCCTCTTGGATTTACATGGTGCTTTGTTTTTGAAACTTTAAATTTTACAAATTTTAGTGGCATTGACTTCTTTTAAGGCTTTACCATCTTTCTTCAATACATTTCTCTGCTTTAATTTCCCCATTCCTACATACCTAGACCAAGCTGCTTTTCAAATGAAGGTGCCATGCTGAAAAAAATTGTTCATATGCTTTAATCAATTAACTATGATTAATTTAACTCTATTAACCATTACTTCATCTCCTCTAATGATATTATGACTATATAATCATTTTGAATGAAAATTTTCTCAGCTGAGTATATTTGCACTCAAATTAGCTGAAGCCTTCCCAGTGGTGCCAGGACATCTTTTTGAAACTGAGGAAATTACTGGTAGTGATTGTGAGATGCGTGATCAAAGAAGGAAAATGCTATTAAGTTTAGAGGGTTGTTTTACTTGTCTTTCCAATGCCTTTCTAGAGGGAGCATGGTAGATGTTTTGTGTCTCCAGGTTGGTGCTGCTTTTACTGTGTTTTGGTTTCTGACTTTTGCTATCGATACCTCTTGGATGGGAGCTGCAGCTCTGTGTACCAGTTCCCTGCGTTCTCCTTTCCAGCTGTACAAAGCACAGACTCATTTTTAATCTCCAGTGGGTTATAGCCATCTGATTTCAAGTTAATGTCTACTTATAACACAAATGTCAGTAATATATGCATCTATGCTGACCTAACATGACCTCACTACAGTCAGAACAGTTTTTAATGGCCAATGGGACCTTCCAGGTTATGTTTCTGGCTGCACTGGTATGTAAAAGAAAGTCCTATCACGATTTTTCATTGCTGTGCAGCTGGTTACATTTTTCTGCAGTAAGTGCCATTTGGGGTAAGTATTATCAATTATATGCCCTGAGGCGTATGAAAAAGACTCATTTCTCAGTTAGCGGTGGATTTTTTAAAAAATTGATTCTTGTAGAGGTCTCTACAAGTATGAAAGAAGTATTGCTGACCACATTTCTAGACACTGGAATAATGATCAAATGTGATCTAGTTAACACATTACAAGACTTCAGCAGTGGAAATGTCAGTCTGTGTTAAATTCTGGGTTCTCATTTTCCTACTGTGGGAATGAAACTGAACTGAAGCAGCCTTGTTTTTCAATGCAACTCTCAGTAGAGAGAGCTGTGTGTCAAATTGGTACAAAGCTGGGCTGCATGTTCTCTTACACACTCATTTTCCATAATTTTCCCCAAAATCTTCACAAATCACCATAAACCCGATGTCACCACAGCTTCTGAGTAATGGCTGGATTTATAGATGCAGCTTTTTAAATTTATTTATTACTTAGAGTTTCTCTCTAGGCTAAAGAAAACCAAACTTTGTTCATTAAAAGTATTAAAACTTTTTCTCTGAATGAAGTAGTTATATGCAAGCTTGGATATGAAAAGATGAGAATCATTTCACTTTTTAAATGATTCTAAAGTTGAGCTTATTCTTTAAATACTGATGCTGAATTGAAAAAGCTGCATAAGACTCATGTAACAAAGACCAGGAGAAAAACAATACATATAAAGATGACCTTTTTAAAAATTTCTCCTAAACTGGTAGGTTGCACATTTCAACCAAAGTATGATTTACTCTGGTTACTTTCAACCCACAACCCAGATGACTGAAAAGCAGCTGCTACAGAAGGAGAATAAAGAACAACAGCTAAGCTAGATTTTTTTATAGTAGTGCCATCAAACTAGACTGTCAATACAATCAGTGGTCTGGAGCCAGAGATAAAAATAAATTTGGATTTACTTTTGTCACAGTGGAAGAACTGTGTCCCCTCAATTCAAAAAAACAAAAAAAAAATTAGTTATTCCTTTGATCCACCACTTAGGGCTTACAGTGTTTTTAATAATCTATTTCCAGCCTATGTACACCTGGTTAGCAACCAGCTACCCATCACTTTCTGTCTTATCCAGTAACACTCATCTCTTTTCAGCTGCCATGGGCAACTTTTGAGGCTCTTTTTGTTGCTGCTTCTTGTCAGAGAGTAATGGTTTATGCCCAGAGACTGCTTTTCTCCCAGGACATAATGCCTGGAAGTATTAGCACCCAAAATAGTCCTTGAAGGTTTTGAGGAGACATATTTCTGTTCCTGGGAGTCCTGAGCTTATTTTTGGATCGTTGGTTCTGCTGATCGTTGGTTCTGCTTTCAGAGAAACAGCAATAACTCAGAGGCATTTGCTCCATGCACCCACACTTTTCATAATTGATAAACTTAAAGGGAAAAAGAAATATTTCAGCAAGCTATTATTTTGTCTATTATATTAGAAAAAAAATGACAGAAAAAGAAGGCAAAGTCAGTTTAGGTGAAAATGTGACCCCAAATTCTAGCTGTCAGTAATGATCTCTGGCACATATCATGGCAACCCAGGCTGACAGAAGGACTGAGGTGCTCTTCATTTCCAGGATGCTGCCTCTCACAGTACACTTGGGTCTTGCCTCTCCATGTATATGAAGAGAGCTTTTACCAGCAGATAGTGAATGTGATTTTAAAAGTACACCATGACAATCCTACATTTCCTTCCTAATTTGTAGGGTCCTGTGGTACAGCAAATTTAATTGCCTCTTTTGAGACTATGAAAAATGAAGGGAATTACTCTTAAGCTTGTATAAGAAGCAAATATTACTTCTGAAATATAATACTTAATTTCATTGTCTCTCATGTTTACTTTTTGATTGGGAAATCAGAGCAGAGTATCTCTACTCTTGCACTAAAACACTCCTGGGGCTCATGTTTTTCAAATCACATAACAAAATTGTTTTTGTAAAGAGCAGATATTACCCATTAATAAAGCAGATGTTGGGACTGAGGCACAGGTGCAGCTCTCCTCCTGTACATAAACACACAGGCACAAGCACACAGACACACACCCTTACTGCATGCTTTCAGTGTTACCATGTCACTGCACATTACCCCTGTCTTTGGTTATTCAGTCTGTCGAATTCATTTGTACTTCAGCTGCCTCACAGGAATGCACCAGACTATGTTAGGCAGGCTGTCATTGTTTCTCCCATCAAAGCAGCGTGGAGTCCCTTCCAGTGCTCCCCAAATATTGGATTAATGGTGAGGATCAGCAGCAGTAAGGAGACTCCACAAGGTGCTCTTCCACCTTGGGTCAGAAATGTACTTACTGGTATCTCTCAGGGACTTTAACTTGTTCCCTTACATTCCACTGGAGAGAATGTAGTCCTTTAGAGACATCAGGAAGGTTCCCAGTGCTCAGCACTTCTCAGGGGGTATAACTTGGAACATCTTTACCATTCTCTCAGTTTAAAGATGGAAAGGGATTCAGCTGCCACCCGTGAAAACTGGATCTGGCATTGGGCAAAGGCCAGCAGAAAACAGTGTTTCATGTCACATCTACCACACCCTGAGCTGCAAACTGCCGCTTTCAGCAATGCAGTTAAACACGTCCTTGCATCCTATCGACTTTATAGCACTTAAACTCAACAGCTTGGCTGAGTTGGGGTAGACTTAAGCAAATGATTAAGTGCTTTTCTGTATCAGGTGTCAATGGAAGGGGAAATATTTGTCTTCTCTGCTCTTAATCTTCAGTCTTAGTGTTGAGGAGTTTCCATAGCCAGTTCTGGGCCAGGCAACATCTCTGAAATACTGTATCCTCTCACAGGTGTGTTTATGTTTTTGTCTGGTTAACCAGCGTGGGGTACAGTGCTCAAAGTGGACTGCTTCTTGTTTTCTTCCTTCTAGCACATTTCTCAGGTCACTTCCATTGAGTTACTTTTTTATATATTGATTCTGGGGAAAAAAGTATTGACTGCTTGTTTCAATACCGCCCAGCATAGCTAGATGTAGCAATTTAGCTCTCTTAAGGCAGAAATGAGCAAACTCCCACTGAGACAGCCATCCATTGATTAACATCAAATACTTACAGCCTTTAATGTCATTCTGTACCTAGACTCCTATATTATTAGGCAGTGCCTGGTTCAGAAAACACAGGGATATAAATCCAATTCCATTTTTACCCCCTCCCAAGAGAAGGAGATTCAGAGGTAAAACACAATCCACCTGAAGCATAAATCTGCAACTTGAGGTTAGATGCACAATATCAGACAACAATTTTCCAGGGTATGCTGTTGAATTGGTTTGCACAGCTCTCTCATTTCTCCATCATCATGCAAATGGATGACTATTGGGTAATATACATCTGAATAAAAGCTTCATACTCTCTGTTTTGTGTCATGGTGAGTACCACAATCACAAGAGCATTTTTCCTCATGAGCCTATCACCCGCCTAACTGGAGGGCCCTTAGGAAAGGGCTAACCTTTGATATTTTTTAGAACAGTAAAAGACAGTTTGGCTATTCTGATTTGCTCTCAACTAATTTACCAGCAGTAATCAACAGAAAAAGCCACTGATGAACTAGTGGCAGATTACCTAGCTGTAAAGCAGGTATTGCACAGCAGGGTTTCTGCTGTCTGTTAGTGAAACACCCCTGCATGTTTCTAAATAACACAGATTTTCGTTGCGGCTGAGAGCTGATTTACTTCTTTTCTTTCTTGAATATTTGATTAATTGGCCATTTCCTGAACAGTGTCTCACTGCTGCGCTTACCACTGAAAGATGAAGTTTTCCAGAAAAGGTCTATATATGCATGATTATTTTTAGCAAGAATGTCTTGGTAACTTCAAATTTCACATGACTTTGACACAGACAAGTAGCTACAGTTGGCAGCCCACGAGGCTGGCTTGTGTTAACCTTAAAAACTGTGGGAAATCTTCTCATGTGTGTGTTTTACTCAAAGCCAAGAGTCAACACAATGAATAAAAATATAGATTTGAACACTTTTTTTTTAGAAAGGCTTGGGTTTAGTCCATTCTTTCCCATTGGGGGTAACAAGATTACATTATATAATTAATTCATAGGAATAAACTTCATGGAGACAAAAGAGCTAAATTAAGCCATATAAATGGGTGCTAGTATTCCAGAGAAACAGGATTTGATGGCCTTTTGTTAAGCCTTTTTCATGAATTTCATGCACAGCATACATGGTAGTGAAGTGATACTCAGGCAGAGCAGGTTGCAGTTGTCATTGGCTATACATACAGTTAAAATATCAAGAATTTGATTAATAGGTGCTGATAGGTACAAATAGGTGCTTAATAGGTACAAAATACCCATCGCATACCTCTGTCTTCATCTACCAGTCTCGTAGATCACTGCATAGAGGCACAGGCATTTTGTCTGGATGCAGTAAATGGCAATATCTCAATCTACAGCTTGCTCATAACTGAGAGTAGATTCTGTAACTGTGCCAGTGGGAGAAGTGGGCCCAGTGGCCCAGTATGGCTAATGAATGTAGTGGGTTGTGGCCACCATGTCTGTGTGCCTCTGGCTTGTTATCCATCCTCTGAGTGGGCTGGAGAGCCCAAAGGAGGGAGCACAGAGAGAGACTCCCCTGGACCAGCACTGTGGGAAGTATGCACAGTATGCAGTGCATGGAGCAAAGCTGCTCTTGGGGTGTTTGCAGCCAGCCTCAGCACACAGCAAGATGTGAAGAGGGAGAAGCATTCCTCCTATTGCACTTGTGCTATGGGTAAAGGAGACAGCTCCCCTTCAAACACCTCAGCTCTCCTTCAAACACCTCAGCTCAGCTGCTGGCTTCGCAATCCGATTTTGTTTCTCATAACATTAAATAGGCTAGACTGCTTAATTGACATGTAACCCCACACAGTTAGAAAGTCAACTGGGGCAATGGATCTAGGCAAATTTAGCCCCTAGGTTGCTAATTTGATTCAATATCACTTTGTCATTAACTCCTCTGAGTTTTATGGATTTAAATAGTTTCTTCTCCAAATGTGAGTAGTACAGAGACTTTTAGTATTACATAGTTGACTAATTTATTAATCAGTATGGCTGGATTTCAGCTAAATACCATCTAAGTGCAAAATAGTATAAACCAGTCTCTCAGAAAATGTTAATTTTGGAGAAGAAAAAATGTGAGACGATTTCTTTGAGGAAAATTTCCAGTGATGCAGATTGAAAAACTACTTCCCTAACAGGCTATTTACAAAGAGCTTCTGCATTTCACCATGTGCACAGCTCAGGCTTGGTTTACAAGCAGGTACTGCGTATGGATTTTGCTGGAGCAGGTTCTGGAAAGAGTTAACACTCCCCCTGACTGGGGGGAAGTCCACAGCTGCATCCCCTAAGCACAGGGATTTCCAGTCTCTGGGCTGACCCAGCTGTCAAGAATTAAGTAGTTCCTCAGCACTCTGTAAAAGGGAGGTGCTCAGAGGGGTCAGTTTAGCTCCTATTAGGGGTTAGATGTTTTGTGAGGGACAGCAGGGGAAAACAAGAGTTAAAAAGAAAAATATATTCCTTTTCTTGCTTTTTTCTCCCTTTATTAGCTTCAAACTTTGCAGAAAGTGCTTTCATATTTTCCTTTTTAGCTGCTGTACATGGGCAGATAGGGTGTATGTTTGAGTTAGCCTGTTAGCACTATTAAGCAAAGACTCTCTTTCTCAAGTCTTGCTTCTATCAGGGAGAAAAGTGTTCCCAGACAGTTGTCTTCTTAAAAGCTGGGAAAGGAAGTCACAAGTTTCCCTTTTGTAACCTTGATTTGTCATTAATCACTGAGCTAGGTTGTTATAAAATTGCATGCTCTTTCCATCAAGTAAAGTTGTTCTTCTTCTTGTTTAGGTCTAAAAGGTGTCTGGTGTAATTTTAAAAAACTTGATTAGGGAGGAAGCTGCTCTGTATGCAGTGCTCCATTAGAGACTGTAAATTATCTAAGAAACTACAAGAAAGGCTGAGGAGGAAAAAGGCTTGGTGTTCATTTCAAAGATTTAATCGGATGAATTAAAAACAGCTCTCGGACTACAAAGAGAGATTGTATAGTTTGTAATGAACTGTAGTAGCAGAGAAGCTTTATTATGATTTGATGAAGGATATTTTGAACAACAGCATTAGAAAGTAGTCCTGTTAGCTCCTGTTGTGCACTGGCATTGTTTGGCTGTGGTGTTTGTACATGTTACCTGAACAAATAGCTTCAGCTGGCTGAGTCTGAATCTTCACAAAGGGACAATCACATAACTCAGTCTTACAAAAGCGAAAATTTACTGAGGGCAACAGATTGGTATCAACACTGTGAGCTTAATTATTTTATTTGAAATAGGGGGCTACCATATGCTAGCAAGAGCAAGGACACCCTCAAGCAACTCTGTTTACACAACTCTTGTTATGTCAGGTCTTTTTTCACCACAGTAAGAATTGCATCTCAAATGCTTGTTTTGAGACAAGACTTCTACTTTGTGGTGAAAAAGAACATCCTTCCCTCTCCCCTTCTTACTGCTTGGTGTATATATTTATATCAGTATTATGTGTTTCTAGATGATTATGGAAGGTTTTTCTTGGACTCAGTCTGTTTTCTGCTTTATCCTGTGTAGCACAGACATCATAATCCCAGAGTTATAACCTCACTTCCTTTTACTGGGTAAAAGAAGCACACTTTGACTGTACAGCAGGCTCAGGAGGAAAACAGCATCTAACAGAACACTTTTTACAAACAAATTGGATAAGTAGACAAAAGGGTGAAGGGGAGCCATGCAAACAACAGCAGTTACTAAGCCACTGGTGTACAGGAATTGGCTTCTTCTTGCACAGCCCGGGTGCAAGCTATTGATTGCCTGAGAACTTACAGTTCCCTGTAACTTGCTAGCTGGTCCTTGCTCATATCAACATCCCCTTACTGTACTTTGGAAAACAGTAAGGAAATGGCAATGTTTCCAGAGGACAGAATCTACTTAGGAAAGCTAGGAAGCACTTGGGAGCATTTTGTCTCTCTTGTTTATGATGACTTTTTTTATTCTTGCACTATAGAGATTTATCCTTCCATGCTTTAAGGATACAATAAAACAGGTCTTTAATTTTTTTTTTTTTAAATTCCTTTCTAAGGTGTAAAGGGGCCTTTTTATTGAAAAGAACCATAGTGCACCCCAGAAAGCCACAGGGCCTAGCTTTAGAAAGCTAGACTAAGATTAATCTCATGTGTTACTAGGACATAACAGACATGTCTCAGAACCATCTGAGGTAGAAGGGCCAGCAGACTTTACTGGACTACTCTTTTTAAATGTTAGGTCTACTAGAGCTGTTAATTATAAGCTTAACTGCCACCTTTTGTGGTTTTAGTTAGTAAAGAATGACAATTTCTTTCTTCACCATGGACAATGATATATATTTTATAAGGCAAACAGCAGCTGCAGGGTGTGGGCACGGTTATTACGAAATAATCGTGCCCGCAGGGGTCAGGGAGGCATTTGGTTCTGCCTCGTGCCTCTTAAGGACCGTAGGGTACAATTGCTGTGTGATGGTAGCCTCCCTGTCATTTTATATTATCTAACAAATTCCACTACATTGTCCTCAAGCTCTGCCTTGAGGTTATTGTGAAGAAACTAAAATATCTGCCATGCTGACTGCATCAGCCGTTCACCTCCTATTTGAGTTTACTGCAGTTATCAAACAGGCATGGGTCTGTTTGTGATGTGGGATGGGGGAGAAACATTACAGAGTTATGCAACTTAATGCCCAGATCCTGTTATAAGGACAGTCCTACATTTAAAGGGGCACATAAATTGGGCAGGTCATAGCCTAATTTATTGGGACCTTAATCTGTCAGTTATCTGATTGCCACAATACCTGTTTTACACAAGTAGTGATTACAGTGTCCCCTTCTAGTATTTAGAATATGACCTTTTGTATTTCACAGACCATTGTGCTTTACATGTTTCAGTGAAGTCAGTTAAGTAATTTTTTTATTTTAACTTGTACTTGGTAAAGAAAGACTTCCTGTCTTCATTTGAACCTATTGAATGCATGTTTTTTAGCTATAATAGTTTGTTCCAGAGGTAAATCTTAACCCACGGTCAGGTTTTTTGACATTTAGCTAACTAAATATTTGAACCTACATATTGTTTCTCACTCTGTAATGCCTTTTCTTTGCTTTTAGAAAGCCTCTGCAATGAGTCCACTCTTCAGTCATCTTTTGAAAACTCTAATTAGATGGAGCCTACTGCTTTCCCTGCTCCCCCACCTTGAATCACTTTGTTGTTCTTTTCCTGCCTTTGTCCTTAGACCTATTATTCTCATTACAAGTTAATTATTTCATTTTGATTTTATAGCATCTGTCAAACACTCTAGGCATTTTCCATAAATTAAATCTGCAAGCTTCAACTGAAAGCTTAACATAAACAATGTAGAACAATTCCATCAAGTAATAATCATTCTCAAAACCACGTACCACTGTTTCTTGCCTCAGTATATCAGCTAGGGTAATGGAACTTATGTTAATAGCTCTCTATTTGTGGTTAAAAAAAAAAGAAAAGGAAAAATAGCATTAATAAAAGCTCTTCCTACTATTATTCTGAATCTTACAGAGTTTTGGAGTCTTCCTATTGACTTCAGCCATTTTTATATTAGACAAAAGCTTTACAAACCTATTTGAGAGTAAAATTTCAACTAATAGTATCTGTTAGGATATATTGAGGGTTTTGTGAAATAATGAGTATTCTAGAAGTTATATCTCATGTATATCTGCCCATGGTGATGAAGTACTGACAAAGGAAACTCCCTGTCATGTTACAAATTTTCCTTAACCTTATTAAATACTGATTTAGGAAAATACTTATACTGCCATAATGAGTTAAGTGAATATCTGCATATTGGTAGATCATTCAGAATTAGAAAATCTGTCTGAATTAAATAAACTGCCTAATAAATTGTGTAACCAGTTTTCTGTATTGCTGAGTTATTGTAAACCTGTTTTTTGATTTAATGAGGTAGGATATGATTATAGTAGTCAACACTGAAGGATCTGAACACATCTCAAATGTTGGTGACTGTTTTACTCGGAGAAAACAGCACAACATTAGCCTGATTTCAAGACTTGAGGTAATTTTAGAGAGAAATTACAGCATTGGCAGGAACAGAACTTCTGGGTCATCAAATCCACTCTGCTGCTAAAACAGCAGCAGCATAAACCCCCATCAAACTCTATCTTTAAACCTGCTTTTTTGCTGCATGAGAGATCTTCATTTCTCTAGTGGCTGAAACATCTTTCTGTTCAAACTTTTCTGTCTTGTTTGCTGCTGTTTGTTCTTATACCATCTGTGAACCAGAGCATTAAATCTCAGCTCTTGATCAAGTTGATGTCATTGATGGACCATAATCATAAGTATATTAATTTTCAAATAAATAAACAATCCCAGCTCTCTTCAACTTCCTGGGAAGGCTATTTTCATGTCACTTCCTAGTCATGCTAAAACCTTTCTGCATACTTTCTTGAACATGGATGATGCAGCAAAGAAAAGTAATTTCTACCTATGCTTTATACTTTGGACAATGCAATTTATTCTTCCCCAGTTCTTCTGGAAAGACTAAAACTAACATATCGCAGACACCTTTACCTTTTTCATAAAAATGTAGCATTAGGTAATTCCCAGGTACTGTGAGACCTATTTAAAATATGCAATATCTACTTTTCATGTTCCAGTCCAGAAAATTCCAGCTTATAATGGTAATTAATACTAATCCTTAAATATGTGAGCTTGTGGCTTGTTTATTTTCACCTGTGAATGGTATGACACAGCTTGGAATATGACCTTGAAGTCCATAACTTGCATCTTGTGCTATGACCACAGGACTCACCCTCCACTTACTGCAATCTATAAATGAGGTATTTTGCCTGTGGTCAAGAAAATTTTACGTCTGAAAT
This sequence comes from Dicaeum eximium, assembly GCA_013396995.1. Taxonomy (NCBI): domain Eukaryota; kingdom Metazoa; phylum Chordata; class Aves; order Passeriformes; family Dicaeidae; genus Dicaeum; species Dicaeum eximium. The sequence continues at coordinate 402,018 of VWZP01007350.1, read as the reverse complement.
TATAGCTAGCTAGAAGTACTCCGTCTCTAAAAGAGTAAAAGTCATTCTGTATTATCATTTTCTGACTGCAAATATACATTATGTAAACTTATTAGGAAATGGATTTTGCCCCAAAAGAAATGTTGGCTGTGCAAAAATTACAACGAGCTAAAATAAACCCCAAAGCTAAGTAAGAAAGTAGGTTTTAATTTTCAAAGGATTTATTTTTATGCTGTTTACACCAACATTTAGTCCAGTTTGACTTGATTTGTTACTTTGTAGTCACTTTATGTTACATTTTAATCCATGTTTTACACATTAAAGTAATGAACTTTCAGCGGTACATAATAATAGATCATAGCTATGATCAGAGACTTATTTGTGGTACAGAGACTGCCATTAAAATGCAGATTTAAGCATAGAGCTTTTATTTACTTCCTCCAAGCTAAAGTAGTCCTTTAAAAAAAGAAAAAAAATTACAATGAAGAAGATGTTCTTTGTAAAACACCAACATTGCCATTATGTGTCCATTTTCCAAAAAAATTTTAAGAGAGAAGAAAAGAGGATATGAGGAGAAAACTGCATTCCAGACTTGATCTCAGGTTTACAATACAGACCTACTGACTTCCTATTTCTAACATCTGTATCTGTAACTTCTTGTTAAATTGAGATATTTCAAGTCCTACTTCTTTCACTGCTGATTTCCATTGGTTGCTTGCCTTGAACAAACTTTAACTCTCAAGATCTGTTTAATTGTCTTTATGGGAAAGCCTGTGCAGAGATCAACATAAGAAGGAGTTGACCTGTACTGGATGGTCCAGCATTTGCTAAGAAATAAAAACTATATTGTGAGAAAGGAAGGGAAACTTTTCCTTCTGAAGGAAAGTAAAGATCCTGAAATAGTAGGTGAGAAGAGACTTGAGAATAAACCTGATGCAAAAGGGTCTACAGAAATCATGCACTGGTTTTCTTTTAAATATAACATTAGATTTAAATAATTGTTTCCATCTCCGAGGATTGTGTGTTACTGCCGACCTCTCTGGGGAAGTCACCTGTCTCTGAAGTGCTGCATCTGTTTAAAATGGTGCTGTAGCATTAAATTATAAAGTAGGAATAGGAAACCAAGTAAAACACCAACTGCATCTAGAACAGGGACAAAAATATGAATTTGCAGAATTAACTAAGGTTTGGGAATTCTAGTCTGTGTACCATGGTACAGAGTTTAACTTATTAAAATAGAGAAGTTAAAATCTGAAGAAAGATCTCAGCACTCAGCACTGATGCTACATCAGAGAGTCATATGGTCCAGCTACTGCCTTGTTGTGAATATTCTCTAGAGATTCCCACAGTTCTACTTAATTTTACTCCCTTAGTTGCCTTAGTAGCACCTCCTAGCACAGCACCCTGGGTCATGAAGGAACTGAATGCAAACCTCCTTCTCTGCTTTCTTCCCTGTCATATTTTCAGCCTACTCTGTAAGAAACCCTGTGGGGCTTCTTAGCTCCAACACAACAGCACACCAGGTGAATCTCCTGCTTCACTACAAAGGGAAGCAGAGGTGTTGTAATTAGGGCATTCAATGACACTCAGGAGGATGGGCTCAATAGGTGTATGACCTTGGCCAGTCCTTTAGTCTCTCTATGCCTTGATTTCTAAACTGTACTATCTAGTACTGCCTATCCACTCACTGAGGAATTTGAAGCATAGTGGTGGGGCATGGCTATCACTGAAGAGTAAAATACCATGATCCAAAGCATTTGACTGATAGTTTAACATGTACCACTGCACCCTGAACACTGAAGAGGATCAAGATGAAAACTTTAACTCTGAAAAGGTTGCTCTCATATTAGGAAAGATGTTTGCTTGTGGTAAGGCAAATCTTTCTCCCCTCAGTGTTTTCCAAGGCAGAACTTCCATTTCCTTGGGCTGGTCTGCAGTAAAAAGAATTACTATCTGTCTGACAGTTTGTTTCCAACTGCTGCAAGCATGTCATTAAAAGCATCTTCCTAAACCACACATCAGTTTTCTTGACATCTGTCATACAGCTTAGATTTTTTTTTTTTGCCTTATGAGAATGAGTCATACTGTAAACATTCTTTCATTACTTTTAGTTTCATGTCAAAAACAATCATATAGTTATTTTCAGCATGTCCAGCATTCCCTACTAATAGTAGCCACAGGTCTACAAACACACACCCTGGTAATCCTTTCTTTGTATCACTTTTCTGGTTTCTGACAAGCTTCAGAAAGACCAGATGTAGGCTTTGCATAAAATCAGCTGTACATATTGCTAACAGATTGCTGGACAATCCAATAATGAAGCCAGTTAGCTCTCACCACCCTATTTCTGTTCTTCGTACCCACTGATGGGTGGGACTCTCTTAAAATGTTCATAGCTAGGCTCTTCAAACTGCTGCTATTTATTCTTTATCCTTTTTCTCTTCTTCTCTTTTTCTTGCAAACCCTCCAGTTAAGTAATTAATTTCACTATTCTCTTTTGGTTGCCCTCATCTCTGAGACTGTTTCTATATTGTAAATAGCTGTATCTGTCTTCCACTTTTACATGTGCACTTTCACGTTACCGACTAAAATCTGGCATCACGCTTGACTGTAATTCAGATGTCAGTTTGGATTGAAGCCATACCTAGGAGGATGTGCATTTGAAGTGGCAGGGAGTAAGTGACTGATAATGAAAATAAGCATTTATTTTGTCATAACTTCAGCAGATCATTTATTGGAGAGCATATTCTAATGAGTGCCACCCACACCAGATGTGTCATTGGGGATTAGATCAGATCCCTAATAAGTATGTTGATAGACATCCAAAGAAACTTGAGGGGAGGTAAGGAGATTGAACAATTTTGATCTAGAATCTGGTCAGAATTCTGAGTTGTGGGGTTCTTCAGCTTGCCATTCATGGCAGTGAAAGAATGCTATTCCCTGGTTTTACTCAAATGTACAGCATGCTAAAGCAAGGATGTGTGTCATGACTTTTCCAGTAATGAGAAACCAAAAGTTAAAACTGAGTAAAATGTTAACCTTGATTGTGATGGAATCAAATATGTGAGAATGTCTAGAAGAACTGACTTGTAGAAATTACAGTATTGCCAAATATCCCCTAATGAAAAATGTCAGCCATACCAGACTGATCATCTTGTTTTTACATTGGGTCCACCCTCCAAATGCTTAATCAAATTTGTGTGTTTAGGCTGGAAGCATTTTGAGACTGACTGTAGTCTCTTTCCTGGCCTGTAAGGCACCTAATGCACTTCAGGCTCCCAGAAAAAACAATAAAAATTAGATTCAATAGCATTGTCTTAATATTTCCATAAAAAGTTGAGCCAGAATTAGAAATCTGAGCCTATCAAAATTTATAGGCTGGCTTTTGGACCAGGATTTTTGAACACTCTACAAATCATTCCATTAAAAACCACGTTTTTCTGATGAAATTTTATTCAGTTAATATTGTCATTAGTAACACCTGGTTTAAAAATTGTAAGAGCTGTCCCTTAGTTTTGTTTGAGTTTATATATTTTCATGAAGAGTGTACAGATATTTTAATTTATGCATTTATAGTCATTATTTCCAGGTATTAGCGTTACTGACACTTTTGCCTCTATCCTTTGTAAAATGCTGTACACCTATAATACGTTCCTCATTTCACTTAAAATCTTTCAAAAGAGAAACAGCGGAAGAAAACCAGAAACATTGTTTTGCTGAAGGTCAAAATGTGTGAACAGAATAGTGTCTTCATTTACAGTTTCTTTGTTTATGAAAAGGTTGTAGGAGATTTAGAGATGAGGAGATGTATGAAAGGACACATCAAAGGTTTGGAAGAACTTGGAAAAAAAAAGATTAAATAGACTAGGGTTCTTCAGTTTGGAAAATAAGCCAGTGAGGGGGAATATGACGGAGGTATATTAAATCCCAACCTGCAAGCAGAAGTGATTGGAAAATTATCCTTTAGTGTAACTTATAAGAGAAAAACCAGTTGGACTTGAGCAATGGCAGGGCCAAAACAGCAGAAGGTGATGCGTGGCAGAGAGGCTTCACCATAGGACACTTTGGACATGAAATGTTTACATCTTTTTAAAAAGTCATGTAGAGATACTATTGGAAGTAAACTCTGCTTTGTTTTATTCAAACACAAAAATATTTCCTATAGCTGGGAAAGTCTCTAAAGTGCAGAAAATTGCTGAGTGCCAAAAGATTGTGTCACAGAGAGATATACTGTGTGTCTGCCCTGCAAAGGCATATTTGGCATTTTGGGTGCTGTGGCAGGCAGGACAGTGGGCTCAGTGCATGGCAGGGTACACCTCAGAGACTTGATGGAGTGACAGACAGGGCTGGAATCCTGCCCCTCCCACTTGAACTGCTGCAATGGAACAGACTCAGTGAAAGCATGAGGAAAAGTCTCTGTTAGAGGAGGCACAGCCTCCTTACAGATTGACTCTGCAAACCAGCACGGAAGTCAGTGATCATCCTCACAGACAACACAAGAAGTGTCCTAGGGAAGGGCTCTGTTTATGACTGGCATTGGGTTTTTTAATATAAGACAAATGTGTATGTCAGTTTATTCTGTCCAAATATCTTTATTCTGTCTAAATCTAAGTGAAACTCCTCATTGACCAATAGTTTTATTTTCTGCAGTGATCCTCTTCACTCATGCCTACTTAAAAAATTGGATTAGATGATCTTTGCTTCACATTTATCTTTCTGTGCATTTAATGGTTAGAACAGTCAAGGGTAGCAGCACCAGGGACTGTGTAATATTTTGAGGAAGTGGAGAGAAAAGCAGAAAATATATTCCGTTTTGGACTGGAGCTCCTGCAGAGAGCAATGACTAAGATCCCATAAATATTTCCTGTTGGTCCAGCAGCTGCAGAAATTAGTAAGGTTTTCCCCACCCATTTATTTTAAGCCTTCACAGTGCCACCCCTTCTCCATGAACTGTATTTAAAATGTAAATAAAAAGAAGGCTTTTAGGAGATTTAACTATTTCCCTTGGTATTTAAATTATTCAATTATAACTAAAGCTATTAAAATACAGTTAATTAAAATGGTTAGATTGTTTTTCTTTGCACTGATCACAGCATTGCCCTACTTCTCCCTCTAGCTGTTTAACTCCTATTAAAAATGATAATGCTTTGCTTTATTCATTAATGCAGTAACCTTATGTACATTCTTCAAGTGATCTCTTTGGTACAAACTGTGCTGGATTTCTTCTTTTCTAGCAGTGAAGCAGAAATTTTCCTGTAGTCTTTGGAGGTTTAATCAGCAGTAAGAGGACTTAGAATTTAAACATTAGCACTACCAAGTCCTGAGAAACAGCACAGCTCCCAGTTAAAAGCTTTGGCTTAATTTTGATGCAGTATAATATCATTAGGGACAATAGGAGAACTCTGGAGGTTCATAAAAGGTAGAGCCTAAATAAAGGTTTCATAACAGACAATAAGAAATTGCCAATTCTACACTTGAAAGTATTTTATCTGAATAGTTTCACAACACTCTGTTGGGAATAGTAATCCAGACGAAGGCTGAGGGGTAAGCGCCTCAAAATATATGAGATGCAAAGGCAGGTTCATCTCATCTAATCTTATCTTCACAGATAAGGAAGCACCTACCCTTCTGGTTTTTGGCATTCAGATTTGTACATTAAAATCTTCCTTTCTTCCTTAAGAGCATAGACCTTCCTTATGAGGCCTGTGTCTGCCTTGGGAGGCAAAGTTATAGTGAAATGAGGAGATCTTGAAAGCCTCACATTCTCACTGAATAACGGGGTTTTCTAAGGCAAAGTCCAAAAGAAGCTTCTTTCAGCTGTTTGTGTGCCCCTGCAGTTCTGTGCAGTGCAAGACAAATATCTGTCAAGGCAGGAAGGAGGTCTTGCACCTCCTGTGGCAGTAATGACATCCAGTCGAGGGAGTACGGCAGCCCAGGAAGGATCAGGGCTTGGTGTATCTCTGATCAAAGCACTGGGGGATGATATCTACAGGGCCACATCCACAACCCTGATTTCTTCCTTTCCTAGTTGGGGAAGACTCACAGGAGGGATGTGCCCATGTTTGTTAAAGAAGGAAGAGCCCTGGGTGATTCAGTGTTGTTTCACCTCCACCGTGAGTGTCTGCACAGAGGGAGACCATATGACCTGGGAATATTACAGGTTATGAGATTTACATTCATAGGCTCTTGCTGAAATCCAGCTCCACCGAAGCAGATAGCAGAACTCCTTTGGATTTCAAATTGCTCACTCGTGCTTATTTTCATGTAATATCAGTTTCACAAGAAGATAGTTCCCTTGCATGTTTCTCAAGGGCATTTGAGGCTTTAGATATTGGTACAGCCCACAAGCCTAATAAATATCATTTGCCAAATACAGGATTGCCTGAAATAAGGCTGCTGTCAGGGACCTATGCTGAAATTCAGGCTGTCTCCTGCTGTGTGACAAAGAATGTGTAAGCATGGAGTAGTGGTAATGAGAGAGCTACAGGCTGCTCAGCATCTGTATGGATGGTATGGGGGGGCTAAAAGTCTCATTTGAAGCTTCCTGATGTAGCATATGGGGAAGGAAAAGGTGCAAATAATATCAGTTTAGTTTCAGCTCTGAACAAATTTAGGACCAGCTCTGTGTATATTTATAATTGTTGGCCAGTTCTCTGCTGCTGTATTGTCACTGTCTGTTCTTATTTGCTCCTACTGTGAATGACAGAAGTTTTCTCCAACAAGAAATCTGAGTGGTAATGCAGGTTTAATCACTGGCCAATCAAAAGACTGGCCATTTAATTTTGAAGTTCTTGATCAGTTGGATATTTACAGGGGCTAAAAGCAAGAGAGGGCTCCAAATTCTACCTTGAAATTGAGTCTACATTAATTCTAATCTCATCCACAAATTTTATATTTGGAGTGTGTTTAGAAAATACTGTAATTTTGCATAAATTATAAAACAATCCTAATTTGTAAAAGATTTTCACGCTTTTCATATTATATAGAACATAATTCTGGCATCTTATCTATATAATTACATTTTATGGTGTAAATTTATCAGGTTTTTTGGGGGTTTTTTAGAATGCAAGGTGGGAAGCCTTGCAGGTGCAGAATAACAGCTTCCTGGAGATGGCAATATTTTATTGCAGGTGACTGCTTCCCTGATACATTGGTGTTCTGTGGCAAAAACAATCAAAGTAAATCAATCGGAAAAAAAAAAAAAAAAAGAAAAAAGTTAAAATCTGGAAAACCTTTCAGCTGGTTTTCCCCCAGTTGAAAGTACATACAGCAAGAGCACTGGTGCTAAATTGCTTGAAAGGAGAAGATCAGAGAATCTGTTCAAATGTGTGCTGCAATGGCTGAGCACACCCTGCAACTCGTCTCATTTAATCCCAGGAAGCACAAGGGCTGCACATCAGTTTTAAGTGCAGCTTATCCTGACTCTTAGGATGCATTCATCCCGTGTATGCTCTGTGACATCTGTCATATGGTTATGTAAAAGTTTCCAATGACACGCCTGACTGCTAATCTTGGATCAGGGTCAGTTCCAGTCATCGTTCCATGCAGCAAGGGGAGGGTTGCTGTTACCTTTGTGCCTCACCAAGCCCAGTATCATTCATGGAGGCAACACCAGCATTCTCCTCTTGAATACTGCTCTGTAATATCTCTCTTTTTTTGTCTTGTGTGACATACATATTTTTTTGTATCATTCTTTTATCATGAAGCTCTGTGACCTTGTTATTTGTAGTAAAAATCAAAATCAAATCTCTTATCAGATGTGATAAGATATCCAAAGGGAATGAGCCATTAGAAACTCTTTACAAGTAAAAAAAAAAGAAGTCAAAAATCTAAAAGCTATCAGTAATCATCCTAAATTTTTTAAAAATTCAGCATGTCATATAAAAATTTGTGACATACTACTTAGTATTTGTCACATATCAGATATTTTCATTATACCAACATGCTTGTTCCTAAATAATTTTTCATATAGGAAAACCCACTCAGAATCTGACATTATTTGTATGCAATAAAAGTTAGAATTCTGAACGCTAGACAAATGCTTATAAGCATGGGAATGGTATGAACACAATGTAGGAATACTTCATTGTTTTTCTTGGCTGCTTGTTTGTTTCAGTTTAAAAACTTCAACTTTCAAGGATTTCCCAGTATTCACTTTCTGGAACAAGTGCCTTTATTGTTTCTACAGTTTTGAAAGAAGTATCACAGAAGATGGAGGGTTTATTCCTAATTCAGAGTCCTATTTATTCTGAGTAGCTGATGCTTACTGACATGGTTACTTAAGCAAGGATGCTCGTGACCCATATGTCAAGTCAAAATGAACAGTGACTGAGCTACCAGGAATTGTTCACAGAAACTACGTCATGCATAATTAACACAGTCTAGAATATGGAAATCTGTACAAAAGCAATTTGGTGATAGAAATAGCGAAGAAAAAAGCCTGACCCACACACCATACCACATGTTTAGAAAGCCTTGATGGTGCCATATTAAGAAAAGCCAGTAGGTTTACCAGCTGTTCACTCTCATTCCAAAATCCAAATTAGAGGCATGAACCAGGTGTCTCTTTCCTCCTCCCTTGCTACAAGTGCAGCTGTAACCTCTGGCATTTGACATGAATTCAAACCAGGGGACCTGCAAAGTGAAAATTATGGCTATATGCATGAGCTGAGCTGAAACAGCCAGCCTGCCTTGTAGGGAGTGGCACAAAACTCACATTCGAGTGGATGTCACTCCTGTATGTCAGTGATTGTACCATTAAGTTACTGTGACATTCTTCAATAAATGGAAGTGTAAAGCTAACCAAAATATCAGCGTTTAATTCTACAAGAAATAGCACCATTTTAAAGTTTCAATTTGGATAAAGAAATACAAATTTTCAGGAAAATATAAATTATCAGAAAAATATAATTGGACATTAAAGATTTTAATGTTAATTTTTACTTTATAATACAAGTTAAACTTATTATTAAGGAAATGCTGAACCAATTAGGGAAAACAAAACAACAAACCCATTGAGTCTGGAAAAAGTATAACTGTTTCAGTATGAAATACCAATTTTCCAAATCTTTCTTCATTATAGCAGCAGTATTAAAGCATTTTGTGGCATTACTACATTGTGGAATGACATTAAAACAGTAACAAAATATACAGAAGATAAAAAATGTGTGACCTATTTGCTTTGTCCACAGGAATTAAAAATGAACATCATCTCATCGTATTTTTATAAAAGTAGAGTTCAAAAAAATTCTTAGTATTGAAGTGAGGAGCAGCTGAGAATGGTTAATGGTAGGCCTTTGGCTACAGTGCTGATGCCACTGAATAATTTGGTGTCTTCCCAGTGCCTCTTTGGTGTCAGCGCATCTGACGGGCTTGTGATAGGGCAGGGGGCATTTCAACATAAAATAAATGTGTGAGAAAGTATTTCTTTCATCCACTTGAGTCTGACATATGCACAGCTGTACCCCTTCTGCATAGGTACGTCCAAAGAGGATAGTGGGGTGCAGGGCTGAACCTCCTTGTAGGCATGCACCAGTCAGAGTTAATATCCCAATGAGCTGATCCAGGCTGCAGAGAACAGCCATGTTAGAGTCCCAGAAAAGCCTGGAGAGAGAGGGAGGCTCACGTGTCCTTGTATCTGACAGGCTGCAGTGTCAAGCAGTGACACATTACAAGTATATCCCCCAGGGCTGTGGGAGCTGCTGCTAAACAGGCTGTTCCAGTAGTCCAGCAATGTTTTCCTGGAGCCCACACAGCTACCACTGGGCTATCCTACTGCATTGCTACCTCCTCCTCTTCCTCTTTAGGGTTATCAACTCTCCATAAGGTTGTCACTATGCAATTTTGAGATTCTGCATTATCTTTCTGTTCCAACACTGTGCAATAAAAGCTTTCTTTTAGCTTCTGGCTACACTGAGTTTCCTTCTGTGTGAGAGCTATTTTCCATTTCTCTCAGTTCCTTTGGGGCCAGTACGCAAATCCAGGTTGTGTTACTGCTCCCTCACTCATTCTCCCACTTGTAAAACTTCCCTTTGTGTGGGCCCTGCTGGCTCTCAGTTTACTGTCTCTGCTGCACTGCCGCGTTCTTGTGCTCTCTCTGGGCAGCCCTTGTGTCCGCAGGCATGATTTTTCTCAGTGAACAAGTGACACATTTAATCAGAACAGCCATTGCCATTCCCAAGGCCTAGAGTGCAGACTGCATGCAAGGTAGTGTCTGTGATTGCATCCTGTTTTAGTCAATCTGATTTTCCAGCCTTGATAGCTAAACCAGACCTCTTAATATTTACATTTCTTTCCTTAAACAATGTTTACTTGTCAAAACTGTAAAACGACAGACACAAAGAAAACAAAAGGCTTGTTATGTTGATTTCACTGTGGAATGCATCAGTCAAGTGTGAGGCTGAGAGAATATGCTTCTTTTATACCACTTGATAACATTTTTTTATGTTTGTTTATTGCAATAGTTCTTTTTTATTTCAGTAGAGTAAATCTGAAGTCTGTTTTATTAGAAACTCAGTAATTACACACTAATCATATCGCTTCTAATAGGTAAGTGCTTACCCTTTGCCTCTTGATTATCATTACAAATGACATAAAAACACAAGAACCCTGGCTTATTTGCCATGCAGACAGTGAGTTCTTGAGGAAAGGTGTAGAAATCAAGTGGACATTACAGCCACAGTGTGTTTGAATGCTGCTGCCTGCAACTGCTTTGGGTATGCAACAACTCCTCTTTTTGGAAAATACTACTTGTCACAGATTTCCTTTCTAATAAAAGCTTTGAAAAAGAGACCCTAGAATAAGAGGCATTAGAGTGGGGTAGTTAGAGGGAAAAAGGTGTTCTGTATTAACAATTTCTTGTGATTATTCAGGAAGAGGGCTTATTAGCAAGTTGTAGAGAAATAGGGAAAAGATTCGTATATTTGACTTCATCAATTCAGCTGTGGAACACTCAGGGCCTGTGTCCTCCATAGACTTTCTAAAAGATAGGTTTCATGAACAGCTGTATCAGGCCAGCATCCAAAATCACCTTTAGTAAAGTAATAAATTTTATTTGTGACAAATAGAACAAGTTCTAAGTGAAAGCAGACAGTGGGGGCCTTTCAATTAAGAAATAGAGATTATGTCCCAGTTGTGAATCTCATACAGAATCTGTGAAGATTTTGAAAACAATATTTAGATTAAGTATTCACTGAATGATCTTAAATAATAATACCTGAAAATTATGTTTTACCCAGAGACAACAGATAGAAACAGAGATATCATCTTCAATTTAGAGAAATCTGTTCTTCACCTTCCTGGGAAAAGAGCATCAGCTGCACTTGGCACAGCTGGGGGATGGTAGAAAATATACCTGTCAGTCATACATGTAATTTCTGATATCCAAGCTGTACCTAGGCCACTTGGCACCCCAGAGTACTTTAAATGAGCATCAGAACTGCTCTAGCTGATGTCTTGCCGTTAGACTTCGTTCCATCCCCCAGGGGCTTTTGTGACTTTTCTGACACATTACTTTTTCCAAGCCACCTATGCAAACCACAGACTTCCCACGTTCTGCAAGACTGCCCCAAAGACCAAATCCACCTATCAACAAAACACTAAGGAAACAAAAAAAAAAAAAACCTAAAGCTTTTTGAAGTAACAAGGCCATCAGTTCCAGAAAAGAGCTTTTGTAAACCACTCAAATCCTTGAACTAAGGCAGAAAACTATTGAAGAACAGAAGTTTGAGATTAATATATAGAAGAAAATTTTCATGATAAGTAAGACATGAAAATCAATTATAAACAATTAAAATATGTTTAAAGCTATGAATCAAGTGAGTCAGGGCTAAGTAATGTGATTGCTGGGGACAAATTATGGAAAATACTTTACAAATTGAAAATAAGTACCAATAAAAAAATAGTCCTCAAAATTTTGTTTTTCAAAAATTTTATATAAACAATAATGACATTTCAAAAAGGAATAAGGGCATTCACTATTTATTGTTATTTGAAGGAAATCAGGAAGTAATAAAATATATTCTTGACAATGGACTAAGCAAACCAAGATTTTAGAGTAGGAGAAATTTTGGGCATGGTGGATTTCTCAGCAATGAGAAGGAGAGGTTTGGTCTGAGGAAATAAAATTAGGATAAAGAACTAAGAAGATGAGATATTTAGAGGTATAGAAGAGCTTTCATCATCTAATTTAGTCTATGGGAAATATTGGTGATTAGAGAACATGAAATATGGGACTTCAGAATTAATAAGGGCAAATAATGTTTTAGCAGACCTATTTAATCTATTTTCCTGTGCAATCTGTGTCTTGGCCGAGAGAATTAATTGTGAAGTGTTCCTCCTGCATTGGGCTGAACTCAGCTGACTGAGATTAAAGTTTCACTCTTTCTGTTAGGTTGAAAACTGTCTCTGAAACCTAATGATATACAGTAACATATTCATACAAGTTACTAATGATGCTTTTATGTTCATTGAATATGTAAATCAGTATCATTGTTAACAAGGCTTTGGTTTAAATCATTAATATGTGTTTTTTCTGCTACAACAGTATATTTTTTAAAATTCTTTGTCTCTCAATGAATTTTGACTTTACTAGGGGGTTATATTGAAGAAGAAGTTTCAATTTCTTCATTCCTCTTCATTTCCTTAATGAAAACCAAAAGCACTAATGTCACTGCCTTTCTTTCTAATGCTCTTCTGGCACATGGCATTTTATTCATATTTTTTCTTTAAAATTAATGAAAAAATGGGATTTGGTCAGTCAGAGTTATAGCAGATAGATTGGTTCTTAGCCCTGTTTGCTTTTATTCTTTCAGATCCTAAAGATTAGATAGATAGCTGTTGCATGGTGAGAAGTACTGACTTTCAAAGGTGATGGACATGAATGCCATGTGAAGATCTTCCCTAAAGTTGGATTTTGCCATTGTTTTCATTACCAATGTAGCAGCAAGGTAAAAATCACTAATTGACAGTTAGCAGGGAAATTAGCAGCAGGGAAGTCTGAAAACCAGTTGCAAGAGGGTAGAGGGGAATAAAACTGAAAAACCAGAGTGAATTGGCAGCCACCATCTCAGCAGGATTGTTTCTCCTATGTCTTTAGAATGTGGAAGAATTTTACAAATTCTTTATTTTCCTTTTGTTGTACTATGTAGTTAAAAGCTTTACTCCTTGCTCCTCTCAGGGATTAAAGAATCATCAAAGAGTGTGGTGGGCTTTGTAAATGATGGATAAGATTTCTTGAAATAGCCGCTTAAAGTTACACTCATATGGGTGAAAATTAAATAATTTCAAAGTGTAAATATCTATCTCTCGTCTCTCACTAAAAATCAGTTCACACACCTTTTCGATAATCTTGTGTGAATAAATATAATTTAAAATTTAACTATATTAGTATGACTGGCTATAAACGGGTCATAATTATCCATCTGCATTTTTAAAAGTTAGTGGTTTTGAGAAACATCCTTTTTGTGAATCCTGAGGCACCCACACCCATTTTGACACCTCTTAAAATATGAGCTGCTCTTAATGGCTGACTATGCAGTTATTAATATGCCCATACTTTACACAGTTACAGCCACTGCACCAGGAACCTGTCCAGGTTAGAAGACTGTTCCCATAACACCAAAAAGAAATGGATATAAAGTTTTGAATCTGTTTCACGTTTGTCATTTGAATGACTTATGATTATGGTGTTTTACTTCGATTTTTTTCCTCCCTATTGAGATCCTAGAATGAATCATTATAACAGTACATGAGATTCAGTTATTAAGATGCTTGAAATCAGAGTTATTACCACCATCCTTTATGTGATCATCAATTAAAAATGCCAGTGCCAACACTGATAATTTTCTTACCACAGGCATATATTCTAGCAAGAACTAAGGTACCATATCCTGAGACTGAAATTCAACAAGAGATAGAAATTAGTTTAATCAGCAGTTCTCCAGTTTTGCCTGTTATAATTACCCTATTTTGACACAACACCCCAAAGGCTAAACTGTCACTGAATTTTTGAGTTAGATCTGTTTTCTATTTATAATATGAACGTTCTCTCTCAAATTTAGTACAAATTAGCCTTCAGGGAGCTATAGCAGATTACAATTGAGTCTGTCCAAACTTGAATAATTGGTTAAGTGTGTGCTTAAGTTTGTCCATCTTTGTCACAGTGCTTCAGCACATGCTTAGGGCTCACTGAGGACAGTGAGATGTTCATTGTGTGCTATCAGCTACATTGGAAAGTGATGTTTGTGCTGGACTACCTTGCCAGAGGAGCTATGAAGTGAGAGAGTAGAATGAAATGCTTCTGCCATTCTCTGGGGTTGAAAATTCTGTAAGTTTTGCATAAAGGAAAAGGGAGCCACAGAATAGAATTCTTTTCTCTGTAAACCCTATGAACAAAACAGTAGCCCTCCAGTTTCATGCTGGACTACACTGTAACATTAAATTACATTTCCCTTCAGCACAATCTTCTTGCTAATTTCTAGGAACAGTTTATGTTCAGTAAGTGAAAGCAAAAGACCCACCTTACATTTAATACTCTTTGAAGTTCATATTTAAAACAATAGCAACAAGAATATTTGGGACAACATCACCTGCCTTTAAATTTAACCAAAACAACTTCCAGAAGGACAGCTTTTTATCTGTGTGGAGAGTTTCTCTGAATGGTTTAATCCTTCCAGATACTTTGTTTATTTTTATTGTTTAAGACGATGTCTTTTTCCCTACTGGGCAAGCTCCTCTTTTTTCTTGTGGAGGAATGTCTTATCTCTATTTCAAAGGAGTTGTACAAGGATAAGTTTGCATTAAAAATACAACTTTTACTGACAAGTTTTTTTTTATCTAAAACACACAAGAAAACACAGACTATTGTATATGCTCTTTTAAATAAATTGACTGTAATGAGTAACCTGCTAAACTCTTTACAGAGCAGAACAGAATACACTTGTGTCAGTAATTTATATTAATGATGTTTTAAAGCCAAACTTATTACTAGTAAAAAGTCATGCAGCTCCTTTTCCTTTGGTGTTTTTTTATTCATAGGAACATACATTATGGCCCACGATGTTCTTGAACCATCCTAAAATGACTGTTCATTAAAAACTCAAAAATCAGTTACTGAATCCAAACATCCAGGGTTACTTTTCTTGCCCCAGAGACTGATAACGCATTATTGCCCTAATCAGAGCATGTGTCACTCCAAACTTGACTTAGCTTCAGAGACAGCCTTTGTTTAGAACCTCCCGCACTCTAACGTCTGTTCTGATTTTCCCTTTGGATTCTGACCAGCTCAGCCATCCGCTGGCTCTGGCCCTTCTCCATCGAAAGCTGCCAGCAGCACAGTGTCACCTCCCTGCACCTGTCCCCTGCTGCAGCCCAGAGTGGGCAGAGGCCAAGGCTGTGCCTGCTGCAGCAGGGCAGGGCATGGGCCCCAGCCAGGCTGAGGTTTGCAGTGCCCTGTGCTAGCAGGAGTTGCCAGGAGTGAGATGTGTCTCTGAAGTCATCACTGCTAAAGAGCCAGCTGGTGAGAAATCCCTGCACAAGCTGTGTCCAGTTTCTCTTCTGATCCATATTATGATGTTGATAACCCCTATACATTAAAGTACACTATCATGGTGATTTTGGCAGTGCTATCTTCACAGCCTATTTGGAAAACAGGGGTTAAAACAAGATAAGATAAAACCATCTTGGAGGGAAAATACACTTGTTTCAGATTGTGTAATTAGAAACCTCTGAAACAGCAGCTAACTGAGAGCAGGTAGTTTTTAAAAATATTTAGAATAAAATCTGGTTACTGCTGTTGGTTGGACCAGTGACCTAAGTGTTTGCAAAACATGAATCAATTTTCCCTGTACTAGTTCCCTTGCACTATCATCTTCTCTGAAGTATTCACTTGCATGATGCTAGAGTTCAAAAGCCCAGCTCACAACCATGTCTCTGCTGTGCTACTGTACAAACACAATGTAGGGAGAAAATAGGGGTTTGGAGTGACCACTAACATCAGCATTTAAAATACATACAATATGGTTAATGTTCTAGAACTGGTTTAGTAAGTGAATCTGTGCAAATTCTTTAAGAATTGAGTAATAAGTAAATTTGCAGCAACAATTTGATGTTAACTCTTTAGCTTTAGAGTTCCTAATCCCTTTTTTGCCTTGTGCCCTTTAAATTCCCTTTGCAGCAGCTCATCTCTCATTTTAAAATTCTCCCTTGGGAGCTAATGTTAAATATGTTCATAAAAGTTCTACATAATGCTGTTAATGATTACTTTTATATCATGCTTTTTATTCACTTGTCAAATGCCCGAAATCTTAGCCTGGTTAAGAATATAAACCATGCAAAGTGTTGAATGTGTTTTCTCGCTTCTTTTTTGCTATAAAAAACTGTTGAGCTCTCAGAAATGAGTGCTGGTGACATTGTGTATTAGAAATGCACATAACTTCTCTGGCTCCAGATAAGTTTGCTTTATTTTTCTTTTTCTTTTGTAACTAAAGCACTTTTTCTTTGTAACTAAAAAGGTATGCTATTGCATCTGAAGGAAATCAGAGCAAAAAAAATTATAAAGCAAAGAGAGGCCTGAGTCTCTATGATCTTTATGAAAATGAGAGAGAATATAGAAGCAGACATGAGGGGTTCTAATCCGAATCTAATATCATTTACCTTGGTTTAAAGGATTCATCAAAGCCTACAGCAACAGTGGGTTTGTTTCTACTGTGTTTGTTTAGACACTTGTTTGAGAACAAAACAGGATGATTTGTGAGGTTTTGAGGGTTAGGAAAGAGAAAGTCTAAATTTTGCTCTAAGACCTTGAGTGTAAGGTAGTTCAAGACTGATTAATTTATGTTGTAAAAAACAATTTCTGTTTTTAGTTAATGCCACTGTTCAGACTCTTGGCAGAAATCTTTTGGAGATGGCAAAAATGTTCTTTATAAATGTACTTAATTTTATTTTTTTTTCAAGTTCTATCAAGTCTGTTTTTCCCTGTTTCCATGTCCTCTCTTTTTAAACAATATATGGCAGAATAGTCTGGAAAATGAGTATTACTACTAGCCTACAGTAGCCTCTAGTGGCCTGAGGCAACTGGTTGTATGCTGCTGGCACCTATGACTTTCCTTTTTTAGCTGCATGGGTTAAATGTATATTTATGTCTGAAGTTTTTGTGATAGTGTTTGGTGTGGCGCCAGTGTAATGGAAGAGAAAAGAAAATGCATTTCTGCAGAGCAGGAAAACAAGTCTCAGTTTGAGTTCCTGTTTATCATGTCGTATCAGCTACAAGGCCAATTTGAAGATGTAGTCAGCACATGGGAATGGATGTGAATTCTGTGTGAGCCCATGCTTGCTCAGGGCTTTCAGGTCAACCTGCTTATAACTAGATGGAGTCTGAAAGATGCTTGAAATGTATTGATGATAGAAAAAAAAAAAGACTCCCTTGTATGCATTCTACTAAAAGTATTTTAAAAATTAACACTTAGAAAATGCTGTAACATTTGCTAGGCATGTTCATAACAGAAGATTAACATTTTCTAAAATAAGGCAAATTGGACTGTGAAGAAATCTATGAGCTGGTCTTAATACTAGTTTAGAACTCAATATTGGAGTATATTGATGAGAATATTTCAAGAATACTTAAACATTTGTCTGACGTCTTTCTTGTGTAAATGCTACAGGATCATAGAGATTCATGTACATAAAATACACTTTCACACTCTATAATCAAAGGATAAAAGCCTTTTCAACCTCTCAGCTAATGAAAAACAAGCCAAAAAAAAAAAAAGGGAAAGTAAAAGGAACTTTCATGATTGTAACCTCAAGATTCCTGATAATCTAGAACAATATCAAGAAGCCAGAAAATGCTGGTACAGTGCTCTTGGTGGTCTTCTTTTGACAGAGAGACATGGGTTGAAGGTTAGGGAAGAATCCTCCTTGACAAAATGATTACTTTGTTCAAAGGTGATTTGGTCTTGGATTTCTGGAAATTCCATTTTCCTTTATAGAGCTTGTGGAATTGAAAAGCAAAGCTTCTCCTCCTTATCCTTAATTCCTATGATTTACGAGTTTCACTCTGTCTGTCTTATTGCATTTCCACCCAGTCTCTTCAAACAAATCAAGTGTGAAACCTGGGACTATATAACTCATTCCAATAAGGTCTAAGATACATCATTCATTCTTTTTATTAACATGATAAAGTCAAGCTTTATCTTTTTTTTCCTTTAAGTCAAGTCTTTCTCATAGAGAAAAGACTTGTGACTCTCTTGTAGAGTCACAAGTGAAAATGAGAGGTTTCTCTGGTCATTTACAGTACCCTCATTAAGCTTTGGCTTGAACTCCAGAGAAGCTACTGTCCCTCTAGTGCATATATAGAATATTGAAAGCAATTTCTTACTTCCTCACCTGAGCTAGGAGCCTAAAGTAAAGTGCTGTGAATGTTCCCTGTCTGACACAATTTTACATGCATGGCACCTCGAGTTGTATTTAGCTGACAGACTGTGAAGCCCTGACAACAGCCAGTCACTCAGTAAGTGTCCCCTACTAAATGAAAGTATTGATGTTATGTAACCCAGCTGTCATCATTCGTCTTGCAAACAGTATTAAATCACCTATATTTTGGACCTAATGTATAAATCAAACTGCGTTTTATAAAAATTCATCTTGGTAGCAAAAAGTTTTTACCCATGGGGAAAAGAAAAAAGAAAAGTCACCTGAATATTAAGTTCCTATGTAAATAGTTTGTTTTATAGTTTTTATAATGTTTTATGCTATAATTTTAAAAGAAAGACGTATCTTAATGAAAGAAGAAAAGAGAAATTATGCCAGGGTGCACTTTCATTATTACTTTTTACTGATACAAATTCACACAGATACCAAATGGGATATCCCTACTTCTATTGCACTTGCAATATCTTTTATTCTGCCAGCCTGCATCCTAGAGAGCTTTGTGCACAGGAAGATCAGATATTCATCCTGATGAACACTCTCCCTTTTCAGTCTTGGATTAATTTTCTTCTTTCCTTTGGATCCCTGGGCAATCATAAAAACACAAATGTTTACAAGCGAAAAGTAGTAGGCATATGCAACCAAAGGACAAGAAGAGACCATCCCTTTTGACAGAAGCATGGACCCAGGTCAATTTTAGTTGAGAATGAAACTGTTCCCTTGGATAAAAGAAGCATAAATAGGATTAGTCAGCTGAAGAGAATTAATTAGTGTCCATGTTTACACGAGGAAAACACACCAGTTTAGCTACTGGAGAATACCTGTTCTGGAAGAGTTAACTGTGCAGTCTTCCCGTTCCAAAGTCAGAATCACAGTCATCTTTGAAGAGTTACTCCAGAATATTATAAATTTTTAATATAGCATCTTCATTCAAAATTATTCCAAACAATTGTGTTAACTGCTTTCCTCGGAAGACAAAAGATAAAAATATTGTTTGGCTCATGAGGATATCAAAAATATACTAGCATTGATTTCCTTCTTGGGTGGCTTGCAAATATCAGGCTGTTTACATGGTGCAGGTAGGGTGTACAGGCATTTTCTTGCTTAACACCTGGTGACTCCCCTTTGCTCTTTTCTCTTCTGCTGCACTGTAGATTCTTGGTTTAATTGTTTGAGAAGGGAATAAAATGCAGTCTGATACTTAAGAATGGCAGGAGCAGGTCTAGTGATTTATTATCACATATAAAATCATT
The DNA here is from genome assembly GCA_013396995.1 of Dicaeum eximium. NCBI lineage: Eukaryota > Metazoa > Chordata > Aves > Passeriformes > Dicaeidae > Dicaeum > Dicaeum eximium. Next base: position 382,360 of record VWZP01007350.1, on the reverse strand, counting down.
AATGCAGCTCCACACCTCATGGAGCTGTAGTTCCCAATCCGTAATCCTTCTTAAAACTAGAATAGACTAACCCAAATGATAGCACACCTCACTGCTCAGATTTTCAAGCTACTCTGTTACTCATTAGCATTATGTGAAGGAAAGGGCAAGGCAGTCTGGATTGTATAAAACACACACTTCACCACTGGAACTTTGCCCAGTCTTTCAATCAAAATCAGTTTATTTGAGTTAAAAATAGTTCAGCTTATTTTCCTTTTTTTGTATTCTTCTTGGACCTTCTTAGAACCAAAAATAAAAATGATGAAAATGCTAGGATGGATCTTGATGGCATACAGGAATCTGTAGAAATCACATTAACTTTCTTTGACTCAAGAAAATCTGTAATGTGTGGTCCCTGGATTTCCTTGGAGTTGGACATAATTCAAATTTACCTGCTAGACAGAATGTCTGGTTTAACTGGGAGGGAAATTGTATGTTCAGAAATGGTAAAAAATAGAGTATTTCCACCTCCTTTGGTTTTCTAGCAAGTCTTGAGGCTGCTGGTTTTTTCAGAAGTAATTTAGCTTTCATTTCATTAGAAACTTGCAAAGCAAGGTTCTAACTCCTATACCTGGAAGATGTGATTGGAAAGCTTGGAAAATGTGATTAATCATAGGTAAAAACTAATATGTTTTTAAGGTAGTTCAAAAAGAAAAACTGAAAAACTGAAGTAAAAAAAAACAAAAAAAACAAAAAACAAACAACAACAACAACAAACAAATTGAGGCCTGGCTCACATTTTTATTATTTTGAGTTGGGATTGGCAGACCTACAAAGATCCCACACAAAGAGGATGAGATTATATATATCCCAGGTGTCCTCAGCCCTGAATTTCTGATGACTTTATCTAAATATATGTCTGATATTCACAAGTAGTGACAGGATGATCCTGTTGTAAAAGCACAGCTGTATCCCATGGCACTGGGAAACTGGAGCACTGGATTTTACTCTTCATTCCTTATCTTGAAAATGAACCCAGGCATTTCCCTCAGTGTATACAAAGTATGGTCTGCAGGTGAAGGCAAAGATCTCCCAGGAAAATGTGGTCCTTTATCCTTGCACACCTCAGTTCCAAATATATGAAGGAGATATAATTTTCCTTAGTTCTGGATTAGTACTGACTGTTGTGTGGATATTTTATACCAAATATGGCAGTGAGCCTTTAACCAGGATTGTGAGTTTATTTCACAAAAGAACTAAATATAACTGAACTCTTCTGTGACAAATAAATAGAATTGTTTTAAGAAGGAGACATGAGAGTGACTGAACTGTGTAGCTCAAATTGACTTGTACAACTCATGCCACAGAACCTTCAGTTAATATTTTTGTAAGGTCCATAACTCCAAATTTGTCATGTTTGTTTTATAATTGTGGAAGTTGAGTGTTCTGAGAAATGACAGCTAGTCAGCACTGGAACCAAGAAATCCATATATAGTGTGTGAAGAGTTCATAAAAGATTAGTGGGTGTTTTAATAAATAATTATAGGTTGTTTATAGGAGGGTCAAATGTGACTCATAACCATCTTCATCACTTTGTCCTGATGTACATGGAACATCTGCAACCATGTATAATCACCACAAAAGCTAAAAGAGCTTATAATATGTGTTAAAAATCTATTAACCACATATTAACCCTCTATAAACCATTTCAAATGGAATTTTAACATGAAGTGTGACCAGCTTGTGTTTCAAGTTCTGATTTTAAGCTCTGGCCTGTGGACTGTCTTCTGTTGATGTTGTGTCCCTAAGACCAGTGTCACCCCAGATACAGAGCTGTGACTCTCTGTGATTTTGTGCCTTAATGTTATTATTTATGTACTTTCTGTCTTCCCCACTTCCAGCTGTATGGGGAATAATGCTTCAACAAGTAATGGACAACATTCCCAGCAGGAGGCTTTGTGGTTTTGTTACAAGGCCTTGGTTATATTTGTAAAATATTAAAACAGTGGTTTACCAGCAGTTCCTTCAAAACAACTGAAATGCACAAAAATGAGCAGTTCAACATTTTATTGCCCACTTTTACTTTTGTTGCTGACATCTCATTTTATAGAAATATATGCTGGTCAGATATTTTGTGTTAAATGCCTGCTAGCTCTTAATTTCTGCTTTTAGAATTTCTCCCTCACTGGCATGTTTGCATCCCAGTAAGTGCACTGACACTTGTGGCAGCCTGGAGCTCAACACCAGCCAAGTGCTTCAGTGAAGTGAAAAGTCTGTATGTGAACAGTGGGAGCGGTGAGAAATCCCTGGACCAGCACATTTTGTGCCAAATTCACCCTGGGAGGAGAAGCTTGTGAATGAATGATGAGCTCAAATACAGGGTTAAGCAACTGTGCTGCAGCTCCTTGACAGAGACTTCTGAATCTCAAGCAATTTCTCTCAGATTGAAACAAACACGCAGGAATACTCAAACTAAGGAATGCAGAGTTGGCTCAGGACTCTGCGCTGGTGCTGTTGGTATCACACTGGTCATCAGCTGTAATTCAGGATAAATTATGGGTTGTTGGACCACTTGAGTGATTACTCCCGGGCAGACCCAATTTCAAACCAACTGTTCCTGCAAGCGCGGCTTTGTGGGACCAGTGCTGTAACTAAACAAAACCTCTGTTATCTCAGGGAGGGGTGTGTGTTGGGAGTTTGAACTTCAGAGTTATCTGAGGGAGGCATTCTTTGAGAGAACTCCATGTCCTCAGTGCTGCTGGTCTGCACTGACTTCCTTGAGCTGCAATGGTTTAGGTGTCAGCCCTGAACTCTCTGGTCTCCTTTGCCCCTGGGGCCAGCACTGAAAATTAGGTGTTAGTGGTTTTCTCAGAGTGATACTTATTTTATCCCACAGCTTGTGCTTTTACTTCACTATCTATAGACTGAGGATACTATTTCAGTTATTTTTAACTCTCTCATACATAATATATTTCAGTGGCAGCTGGAGGAGTAAAAATTGAGTTGTTTGAAAATCTCTGGTATAGTAAGGGTTATCATGACTGAATCAGTTTCTATGTGTTTACATATGTGAAATGAGTTGATATGGTGATTGAAGTCCTGCTATATAGATACCAATATTATAAAATTGCGATGGTGACTGACAGCAGCTAATGTGGTTTTGATTGTCAGATGTTAGAATAAAGTGGCTGAGTGGAAAAATTTTATACTTTGCATTTTCTTTTTAGTTCAGATTTGCACTATGCAAGAGTAGAGAAGTTTACAAGAGCATTTGTTCTATGCATAGGAGTTTTCCCCGAAACATTCGGTGTGGATAAATGGCTGATATTAGAGAGACTGATTGACCTTTAATTCCTTTTACCAGCAGGAAAGGAGGCCCAATGTATTGAGATGCCTTTTTTCCCCCTGTTGCCTGTAGAACTCTTTCACTGTGGTGAAATCTACCAGCTGTGTTAGTATCATTGATGTTTTTATTATACTACTGTCATGAGTTATTTTTATATTCTGCTTCTACTACACAAATGTCAAAGTCAGTTTTGACTGACTTGTGCATTAATACAGTTACAGCTTACAGTTTCACTGTTGTTGTATTGCTATTGTACCCCCACACCACTTAAGCTTAAAATTACTAATGGTACTGGTACAATATACTTGCCCTGATTCTTACATCTGTGTGCAAATTTGTAAAGATCATGTGAATTTTAGAACATTCTACAAATTTAGAGCTAAAATTGCTCCCATGTAGAATTATAACTAACTAGACACAGGTCTAAACCAGAGAATTCTTTCACTGCTGTGCAAAACACCTTCCTCAGCCACTTAAAAACAGTGAATGCCCACTATTACAAAAAATATGCTTGCTTTTCTGACATGCAGAGCACCTTCCCTTTTCATCATCTTTTATAAAATGAGTAGATGCAAGATCCACTGAACATGAGTGGGACTTGAATGACAAGATGCTCTGTGCAGTCTCTCTGCACAGGTGTGAATTTTGACCAAAGTGCTGAGAATTTCCTTAAATTGCTTTGCAGTTAGGACAGACGGCTGTTTGGAATCTACTTAAGGAGAATGAAAATTGTATGCACAGGTATTAAAGTGAGATAATTTTACTTTTAAAATGATAGTCACAATTTACATATTTGAGGTAACAGATGCAGTTCTGCCCTGCAGCAAAGTCTTATTCTGCATATCATGTGATTTTTATATTAAGAATATGTCTTGTTTAAAATTAGAAATACCTTCTGCACCAATTTTAGTAGTAAAGAATAAAAAGTCATTATTAATAGGCATGTTTATCATACAATTTTCAGTCCATTAATTTTCACTAATCAGACCCACATGACTTGAACCTGCATGCCACACCCCCAAAAGCAGAGAGTACTAGCATATTTGAAGAACCAAAAATCATGGTGTGTATTTGCACTGTGTTTGCTTAGGAATATAATGGGAACTAGATGAAAGAGCAAAGAAAGAAACTGCTTCAAAGGATGCTGGCTTTAAAATTCATATGGAACTTCTGAGAAAGGAAAGGTGCTATTCTCACTACCCTGGCAAAACCACATTTGGGTGAATCATGTCCTACCTGTTTAAATTTCTCTTGAAATCAGTCTCAGGAGGAAATGTGTGCTTAGTGATATCACTTTCATGAAAACACAACAAATGCTAGGAAATGTCCAAAATTTTCAGAAAATAAGTAATTTTCGGTCTGAATCATCTTGGCTGAGATATGAGTGGTGCCCTTCAGGGTTCTATATTTGGACCAGTATTATTTCTAGATTAGATCAGATTTGATTAGATAATAGGAAAAAACTCTTCCCTGTGAGGGTGGTGAGGCACTGGAACAAATTGTCCAGAGAAGTTGTAGCTGCCTCATTCCTGGAAATGTCCAAGGCCAGGGTGGATGGGGCTCTGAGTAGCCTAATCTAGTGGAAGGCTCTCATGGACATTGGAACTACATCATCTTTAAAGTCCCTTCCAATCCAAGCCATTTTATGATTTCACTACTGATTCTGTGACATCTGGTCATTGCAAAGGCAAGCCTAGCATCAAATGAACTGGCATTGAAATAAAAATTACAGTGTGGTCTAAGATATAGAAGACACAAGACGTTTTGAAATAGCTAGTGGTTGCACTACTGATTGCACTACCAGTTGTAGGATTTCAGCACAGTGCCTGCCCTGGTAGTATTGACATGATTCTGCATCTCTGAAGCAATATAAAGAGGTGTGGTTTTCCTTCCCTGGTCCTTCTTGACTCAAAATCAAATGAAATCTCTTGTCTCGCCCAGACCGTTTCATTGTCTCACCCCATTTTATTTCACTGCTAGAGCTTGAAAGCTCTTAAGCAGATTACAGACAGATCCAAGGTTGCTGAATACAGAATCATTTCCAAACTGAAAAGAAAACCCAAAGTAAACAACAAAATCTGTTTCTTAAAGGGAGGAAGCAAAATAGCAAAATGTATTAATTTCCACTAATTTTTAGACCACTAACTGTTCTATAAAATACTTGTGACTTTATGACAGACACTTTTTTGTCTCAGTAAAAGATATTGGTTGCTGCTATTGCTACAGAAAAATTTAAAACACCGGGAATTGATTTTAAATCTAAGAACAGAAAAAACCCCACACATATAGCCTCTATTGCATTTTTTTGAACTTAGCTTGTTGTTCTGCAAATATTTTAGTGCTATAATTGAGCAGACTGCAAATTATTTTGGGTGAGACAAACTAAAGCTAAGTAGAAGGGCACAGAAAACACTTGTAGCAGGTGTGATTGCAATCCATGTGCATCTGAACAACTTTGGTTCTCTGATAATAATGCAGGATGACACAGAGGCCAACAGGGAGCATGCCTTCTCTAAGATTTCTTAGCAGCACTCCACCTGCTAAACAGGTCACTACAGACTAAGCAAAACCAGGTTCATTAGACATAATCATGGGTAATACTTACTCTTCCTTCCATGTCCTTTGCTAACATAAATTCATTTTATTTTGTCAACTGATACTGTAACATGCTATCAAAATCTATGCTGAGCTACTGGAATTTTCCAAGCAAATGATTTGAAAACCTAGGAATTACTACCACCATGGGAGCCTTGCTTCCTTACTTTTGCTTTCTTCCCTTTTACCCTGTTACATCCCTCCTCACAGCAAAGCTCTGACTGAACAGGATAACTGAAAAAATGTACTATGTGGGATTTATTCTCCAGCTTCTGGCCTTTCATTCTTCCTGAAACAGGCAGGCTTTGGCCAGGAGCATTGCTGAAACCCCAGGCCAGTGCAGGTGGACAGCAGGCAGTAAAAATGGCCAGCATTAGGATGGAGGAGCAGGAGAAAGGCAGATGGAACAAGTCTAAGCTTGTCAGCCCTAAGGCCTGTTCAGTTTAGCATCTGATCCAAAACCTACCTGCATCACAGAACTCCTACAATGGGATTTGAGTCAGGTTCAGGACAATAAGTACAACTGAGGCCCAGCAGTTTTTGGGAGAGGGTTATTTCAGGGTCTAATTTTCCAGCTCTTTTCTGTTAAGTAGCTAAAAATGGAAGTTGCTCAACTGAACTGAATTTGCCTATTGAAAATTCCCTGCTTGGCTGTTCAGTGGCAAGCACAAATCTGCTGTAGGTGGCAGGAAAGCAAAGAGATTTATTTGTTTACAATCTTCACTTCTCTAGCAAACAGTAGCTACAACAAATTTCTCAATCCAGGATATAATAAAACCTGGTAATTTTTTAAGCAAAAGCCTGTTCTTTTTTTTCCTGCAGTTAAAGTCTGACATGCAGTGCTCATTGCTTAACAAAGGAAAATATCCAGCTCTTCTTTTTTGCTTTTGTGTGGTCTGTCATATCCTTATACAAAGAAAAGTGAGTTGCAACTTGCTGCTTAGCCACAACATGGCCCTAATGCACCCCTTGGGAGGGATTATATATATTCAAACCAGAGAGAATCTCCTGCATTGCTTTTTCCCCCTCCCATGTGACAACTCTACTTTCTAAATACAAGACACTGTTCGAAGCAGGCTAGCTGTGGAGGCTGCTTTGATGTCCTGCCATCACACTGAGCTGTGGAAAGCCTTCTTGTTGTCTTATGTAGGGAGCAGTTGAGGATATCAAAGGGAAGATGGGATGTTAAATTTTTATTGATGAATGTTTAATAGTCTGGGTTGTAAGCTGTCATGCGTAATGCAGTAAAAGGATTCATTCTGAATCTTGCTGTTTGCCATACAGTGCCTGAAAGTGATTAGTCTTTAAAGAGTACAAATCTTTATTTTTTTCTTTAGCAATTTATTTTCTGCAGCAGATTAAAAGAAATCTATCATGATACTTAGGAGAGAGTCAAGTGGGCACATTAGGTTAATTCACCAGCTTCTCAGCTTGAGCCCTGAGTTTGAATCAGGTTTACGGGAAAAAAAAGCAATGAATTTAGCGCTGTTTTCTGAAAGCCCACTAATGTGACAAGTCTGGCCACATCTCACTGGGCTTATTAGGGCCATGCATCTCATGAGGTGCGACTTTATGCCTCCTAAAACATGAAATATGTTAATTGAGCATTGTGCAGATATACTAGGCACAGTCCCCAAGGATACAGCAGAAGAAAACTGAGTGATCCATTCCCTTTTCCATTCCTCCCACAGAAAAAACCCAAACCAACAAATGATGCTACTTTCCTATCTCCTGCAACAGCAACATTTTAAAATAAGTATAAAGGAAAATATTTAAAGACCACTGCTCTCTTGTTCCACACCCCCCATTGAAAAAAATATGTTGAACATGACAATTAAAACAAATGGTTTAAAAATAAATTCTGTAGAATTCTGCAGAACAGCATTCATACTGTTATTCTAGAGACACAGGGCAAACCAGTTCCTGAAGGAACAGAGGGTTGCTGAGGGAAAGGGAGCAGGAGAGGGGAGATGACTGGGGGAGGTTTCATGGCTGATATGAGTTTTGTTACCCCACCAGGTGATGATGAGCAGACAGTGTGGGCCTGGCAAGGGTGAGTGATGACACTGCTGCAGGAAACAAAAAGTTTCCTTCTCTTATAGTAAATCTGTTTCAGGAACAAGGTTTGGTTAAATGTGAGCTCCAGCCAGATATGGCTTAAGACACATTCATTTACAAAGTTTTACTGAAGTACAAAAGCAGATGTGAGAAGGATGCCAGACACAACAGCCTTAGGTTCAGGCCCATGTTTTGTTGAACTCTATGACCATATGAAAAAGCCACCATCATCCTTTAAGTTCTGCCCTATTCTGTCGAGAGTGTTTTTTTAGATGAGGAAAAGATGAATATCCTTTATGATTCCTAATCAGCCCTTGATCACAGCTTATTTAGTGATTTTTGACAGCATGGGAAGCATTTGCATACTGTGAATCCATATTTATCCAATAAGAAATGGATCAAGGTACTCCATTCATGCCCTCTTAGATTTCTGAGCAACCACCTGATATATAATGATTTTTGTTTTCTGCTATCTGAGCTGGTGATGAAAAGGTTTCTTAGATTGAGGTCATGTTTGTAGAGGTTAACCTCATAACTACTGTCACTGTCAATGGCTTCTTAAAAGATGCTTTTTTTCCCTCAGTCATCCTAAAACAGAACATGAAACAATTTTCTAAAATTTTTTGTTTTATGAGATACCTCAGAATAAGTCTGACTGAAACAAAAAATTCTAATGGCTATGCAAGCCTGTGGACACAAACCAGTGAGAAAGGACAACTCTGCATGTGTCTGTCATTTATGAGGAGCATGGGGATAAACTTATGCACAGGGATATGTATTAGCCTGTGCTTTACACATCCACAATCTCTGGCTTACACATCTGTGCAAAAGCATATGTCTGAAAATCTGCAGTGTCACTTTGTTGTCCATGTAATGATCAAAGGCAGATGGAGTTTCCCTTGCTTGGAATAAATAGTGCTGGTTTCTGGTTTTTTTTTTTTGTTTTTTTTTCCATTTTTAAGACAGATCTTGTTTGCATAAAGAAATATTCAGCACAGCATGATTTAGCAGTCTACTCCTCAAAAACAGTGAGCTTTACATAGACACCTTGAAAGGCAGACTTGAAGGGTGATAAATACTTAGGTGGACCCAAAGATTAACTGAGTCCTATTCTCAGTCTCAATTATAGAAGGCTGTAGTAGGAAGAGATGACAGGATTTTCCAAAAATATTGTTTGGGATTAGAAGACCCGTAGGGATTTTCCCTTGGATGACAGGCTGTTAAAGACTACTTAGAACGTGTAAAATTTTCATTACTTTCTGAAATACATGCTTCACTACATTTCTGATTTTTTTTTCATTCTCTGCAGATTCATGACAAGTGTCTTACAGTTCAGTGGTGAATCAAGGAGAAACAAAGAGCTAATTAAATTATCATGAATAATTGTCTGTAAATTATATATGTTGTTTCAGTTCTGTGGTGTAGCCATACAGCCTTATCTCGATATGTTTGTCTAAAGTCAATCAACGTGAACAATGGCAATTTTTATTTCCAATTTTTAAAAATAATATTTTCATGACAATGCTTTTCAACTCCCTCTCTCAATAATGAGGACAAGCACTGCCAAGTGGCTCTCTGATTTTTGAGAAGACAACTGGAAATTGGAAAAAGGCCTGCAGAACATTATCTCATTGGAATCTTTCTCAGGCAGTGCAAGTAAGCTTCAAACAGAATACTTATTGATAGAATAATCAAGATTTTCCAATGTATATCAGATAAAAATGCTACAATTTTTTCGTTTCAAAAATTATTTAGCTTTTCAAATTATTTTAACAAATGTTCAGGGAAAAAAAAAAAAGGTCTTATTTCACACAAAAATCTATCCATTCTTAAAAAAAGAAAAATTGATATTTCTAGCTTGGCTATGTTACTTTGCTATTCTTCTCTCTGGGTTGGATTGTCTGACTGAAATGTATCAATGTGAATGCTCAAGTCTGCCTGAGACTGACAGTGGTGATGCAGCCCAGGGGCTGAGCAAGAGTGGAACATTGTTGTGACTGCTGCTGGCACAGAGGCAAGACTTTTCTTCCTCAATGCCTCATTTCTGTGATTCTTATATTTTCTTTGATTTAGTGCTTGTCTTTTAATTTTCTGGTGCACAGAACTTTAAAAATGCTCAAAACTTTTTAGCTGCATTCCAAATTATTGGGAAATGACATCTAGTGCCTTTCTGAATAAGAGCTAGGCTTTTGGGTTATCTTTACCATCCAGGCTTTGTCCAAAACAATGGTGTTATGATCTGTTAATCAGTGTATTCCAGTATACTCACTAATGTGGAGCAGTCAGTGAATATTTTATTATACACTCAGTTGCCTTAGGCCTTTAAAACATTTTTAGAACATATTTGCTAATACACGTCAATCCCATCCCTTTTCTTAGTCTTTAAGCAATGCTGTTCATGGTCATGAAATGAAAGGGAGTAGGTACTGAAGTCATCTGAGAGTCTGGTCCCAGATGTTTTTATATGCTGCAGATCAGCTACAACTGTCTTCACAGTTTATATTGAATTTATTACACTTCACTACAATCTATTTTAAAAATACAAACCTACCTTATTGCTCAAGAACTTTTCAGTGAAATATTAGAAAGTAAATGGTTGGATCTCGGTCTTTTAGTTATTATTTGCTGCTTAGTCTTTTTCTTTGTGATAGCTATATATTAAACCTTATGCAAGATCATATAAAGGAAGCCTTAGCTAACCCTGATGGGCAAAAAGGGTGCCCTTGCAAGCACATCCCAGAATGATCAGTTGCCCCTGGAACTCCCCTTGTTTTAATGATAGTGTTTTTCCCACTTGTGAGAACGCTGTGTGTTGATGGTGTCAACAATAAAGTCTTCATAAAAGAATTGCTGCAGCTTCAAATTGCAACTCCTTGGCCCCTGCCTTGCAGGAAAATTGTTCCCTTCCTTTCTTCATTTTAACTCTGACCTTGAGTTTAAATTCTTGGTTACAAGGGTCCACAGAAAAGTGTTGCCCCTTAATGCCTGACTGGCAGTGCCTAATTAGTGAGTGAGTGTTCCTGATGCCTGCAGGTCTCCATGGGAGTTACTGAAAATACTCAGCTGCTTAGGAACTAAACCAGCAGAAGGCAGGCCCCAGATCTCCATCCAGTTCTGTCATGAGATAGTGTTTCTCTCATTCCAGAGAAATCCCTTCCCATTTCACAGAGCTAGAGTTATGGCACAGCAGCAGAGAAGTGTTTTTCTGGGCACAAGTGGAAAAGAGTACAGTTTTGCTGTTTCCTGATTTTTGTATATTCATTTGCAGACACCAAGACTCCTCTTCAGGGTGGTCATTTAAATCTCTCTTCATCTTTAAGGAGAGATGTAAACTTAGTGAGCAAAACTCAAAGATTTCTGCTGAACAGGACTGAGTAGTTTATACCACAGGCCTTGTTGTCCAAACTAACTCTCACACCTAGGGGCACCACTCCTGCACAGAAATTAGTCACAAAAGTAAATATTTTTAGGATTAGCAGCTACATAAATAGTCCTCTCAATGGGATGGTTCACCCAGTGGAAAAAAAGAAAAAGTAGGAAAAACATGTCACAGAAGTTAATAACTGGAGGGAAAAGAGTGTTTCTCTATTCATTTGGCTGGTTTGCTAATTTAAGGCTATATTTAAAGACAGCAGTAAGTCATGAGCATCATTGAAAACTTGTTTTTCTACGTGTGTGTTACATACATCTACAGCACAGCTTAGACACATAACAGGTGACAGTGTGATTTGGGTCTCCTAACTACCCACAATCATTTAATGCATATATAAAAGTAAAACTTAAGGAAGAGAAATGTCTGTGTCTTGAAGTAAGGAATTCTGCTGACACTACAGATTTTGAAAGCACACTGTGCTCAATGAAAGTACTTGAACCCTGAAATAGAAATACAGACCTCTTAATTAATCTCTCTGTTATTCTATAAAGTGCAAAGAAAACTAATACAGAGAATTTTCCTGTTAATTACAAATGGAATTTGTGTGTGAGTGTGTGACGGGGAGGAGACTGTTGGACCAGGGCAACACAGTATTACACTTCCTACATAATTATGTAGGAGGGGTAGGTTTATTAGGCTGCAGTAAGCCATTATTTATGCAGATGGAATCTTTATTAGAAAACTACCTTTTAACATTGCTCTTGCTCCAGTTGCAGCTCAATGTTTCATCTAAATCCGCTCTTTCATGAATGTATACACAGGCTTGAGTTATCTTCCTTAAGGAGAAATTGGCCATACAAAAAAGGTGGTATGCACTTTCTTCAATCTTTGCTGCTATGGATTTAGGTTTTCTGGGTCATTTTTCAATTGCTCTAAATATTAAAATTGCTTCCTTTTAAGGTGCTACTATTAAGGGTGGAAAATACATTTACGGGCATCTCCTTTGTTTTGTTGGTCAACCTATGAAGGCATTTTTTACTTTCTTTATTTTCATGTTGCCTACTGAGCCTTGAAGTGTAAAAGGAGGATTTTTTTTACAGGCCTCAAACAACCTCCCATATCCAAGGTAAAAGTGATAGGTCAGTGCAAGAGGTCTGCTGGCTATCTCAAGTTTTTGGGTCATCATTTAGTGCTAATGGTTTTGCTGGCACTGGCCAGGGTTCTCCACCAGTGATATTGCCTGAGCTGCTCATTGCAAATTCACACTTCAGACTTTCAGGACAACTACTTATCCAAAATGAATCATATCTACATATCACATGGTGAGACAAACCTTGAAACCATTTAGAGGCTGTTCTTTAAGCTCCTTGAGCAAGGCCCTTCTGGTATTTGCCTTTACCTCACTGATCTGCCCAATACATGCTCTGTGCCATCTAAAAGTCCCTGCCCACTTCTAGCCTTCATTTTCTGCACTGTTTTAGCCTCCTGAAAAGGGCACTCAAACAGATGTTTTTCAGGAACATATGGGTGCCCTGTGCTACTGTCACAATCTATTCTCTCCCTGAATGATAACTTCCATGACCCTACTGCAGTCAACCCAGACCTTGGCAGTGTCTGAAAAGATGTGATTAACTGAAAAGATGTGGCAATATAGTAATCAATTACCATGACAAAGACTTCATCAAGTGAAAATATTTTTCCCTGTGCCAAGAGTCTGGATAATGGATGATCCTGCAGTTTGGACCCAAATACAGAGGTCTCTTACGCTACCCGCATTCCTGTAACAAAGATTTGGTTCAATGCATAACCCCATTTCTAATCTTTCCCTTTTTGTGAGCAGAATAACCCAGAAAATTCAGTGACATCCTGGATTACTCTTATTTGTCACTAAGGTTTATCCAAGAAGATAAGATGGAAGGAGCTTTCCACTAGGGAAATATTACTCAGAGAAGATACACTAAAAGAGTCCTAATCAAGACTTCCAGGTTAGAGCAACCAGCTGTCTCTCAGATTCAAGAAAGGTTGGCATCTTCTGAGATGACCTATTTCCATCCACTGGAGTCATGGTCATTAAATGGAGCAGAGAATCACTGATGAAGGGGCCCATTGGCCAAGTACATTGCCCTAAATAGCAACTCTTGCTGGAGTGAGGCTTGTGATCAGCCTCAGCATGACAGATGTACAACAGAGACTGCCTAAACTGTGCATGAGCCAGCCCATCAAAAACTTGGTTTGGGCTGATGGCTATTCTTTGGCTGGAGAAGGCCCACAGCCACACCTGTAAGCCAGATTTTTCTTCCCTGCAAATATTAGGGTGAAAATACGAAATCCTTCCCTTCTTCTTTTGGGATAAAGTATAAACTCTATAGCAACTTCCCTGACGGTATCTACAGTGGTTGCTTATTCTTGAGGCGGGAATGTATCCAAATCTAAGTAGGACTGACTGGTCACAGCCTTGTTTTCAGTTTTACTCTGTTTGTAACTCTGATACAAAACTTTTCATCTAAGACTCTAAGGCAAATTAATCTGTGAATGAAAGTGCTGCTTCAGAAAAGCCTTTCAAAATATCTTCTTAGGAGTAATGCACGGTACTGAAGAGAGGTACCTACACCAGCTCCCACCTCCAAACTGTCTCCTGTCCCTTGGACAGGAAGTTGACAGTGGATCTAGATGCTGATGTGAGGATCAGATCTATGGAAAGGGTAGGAAAAGGATGGAAAGGATCTGCCTGTGCCATAGAGCCATTGAGAAGACACAGTGTTTTTTGGAGTGGCAGGACTTTTTGTGAGGCCTGGTGTTGAGGGTTGTGCCACAATGCCCTGTGGGACACAGACTGGTAGATTCAGGCAATCTTCACCAGGGATAATGGTTCATCCAAGCCCTGGAGCGTTGTTCAAAGGCCCTGGGTTACACTTCCTGAATTTCCATCCAGGAAACACAAGGACCCTGAAGAGCACTCCACAGACTAGGTATGGGTAGGGCATTTGGCTTTGAGGATTGCCTCACAAGCTCTAAGGGGTTGGCTGGGGCACAGCCAGAGCCCGGGTTCCCAGCTCACTTCCAGGGCAGTGTCACGACTCCCAGGTGACCAGCTAAGGGTCGCAAAGCTGTAAGGGCTGTGTAACTGCTTCAGGAGTACACATTCTGGGCCAGCCAGCCCCTTTTTATCATCTAGAAATATGTGTCTGTTCCTCTTCCCCATCCTCCCAGCAGTGCTTTGTTCCAAATTACATTGCTCAGCTTTGCACTGCATCTGATTTCTTGTCTTATCAGAATGTCTCACAGTCACAAATTCTATGATCTGTGTCTATTCCTCAGGATAACAATATAAAACAATCAAGGAGGGGAAAAATGGGTATATGTAATGTGCCTTGTAAATGAAGTATAGGCAGAATGGGATGTGTGAATATTGCTTTTCTTCTGCCCCACTGGGGAGAAACTGGATTAATTCATCATTTTGGTTAAGCAGAGGAAGAGGGCACCATTAAATAAAGCTTAGAGGAAAGAGAATTAAAATGATAGGGCATAGTCATTTTAATCACTTGGTCTCAGCTTCATAAAAAGAGGTGAAATTCCTTTTCATTGGTCTTCAGAGTGCCTGAATTTCATGCATGATTCTTCATCGACTTGTCTGTTGTACATAATTAAAAATGTGATTTTTAATATGCCCTATATAACTCAGTGAATGCTGTATTAAGAAAGATTTGGAGTGTTTGAGTATTTTTCTTCTATTTGTTCTCTGTTACCCTCCAAGAAAGCAACAATTTTGGAAGTAAGCACATAGATGCCAGAGTAAGACACCCTCCTGTGCAACAATACCAGCTGTTCCTTACCTGACAAACAGATCTGCTAGAATCAAGAAACACATTATCAAATAGAAGGGAAAGAGAAGTGAAAGGCACACAGAGTTCCAATGGAAAAAGAAAAGGTGGGTTGTTTGTAACAAATGAACAGTAATGGAAGCAGCAGAGACAGATTTCTTTAAACAGGCAATCCCTGTGCCCTGTCAGAAGAGGTGCAGGAGAACTCAGCCATTTCTTGTCCCCTGCTCTCCTCTTGAAACAAAGTGACAGCTACTGCTTCGTGACATGGCTTTACCAGGCACTAAAGTGGGACATGGAAATAAAAGGATTAGTTATGCAGATGACATAGTTACACAGAACCTGGCACAGAGGAGGCTCCTTATGTGGGATATAATGTCAGAATGAATATGTGAGCATCAGACTCTGAGTCTGGGTTACTGCTGGCCTTTGTCTTTTGTTATTTGCCATCATGAATCTTCCTTTGGTTCTACACTGTCCGAAGGAAGACTCTGAAAAGGAATTCTCAGTAAGAGTGCTGACCTGTACACAGTGACCACAACTGGGAAAAGACAGTCTTGGTGTCCCTCCAGAAGAGGGGTGGGGAGCAGCAGGCTCTCAAAATCATTCTCAGCCTCACTTGCCGTCACACAAGTGAAAACTGAGCCAGTAGCTGCCATATACATACAGCGTACCTGTATGTACCTGTATGTATGAAAGCATTAAGTATTACTAGCAAGTAGATAAGTTTACGTGAAATCTAGGCATTATTATGTTTTAAACAAAACAAACAAACAAACAAAAAACAACCAAAAAAACCACCAAAAAGCCCCTCTGGGATTTGAAAGCACAACGAGATGTGGGCCTGGTTAGTCATGAAGGACCAAAAATCTGTCTAAGGCTTAACATTTAAGAGCATAACCAGAGTCAAACTAAGCAGGGACAACCACTGGGAGGAGGATTAAAATTCCTTCTATCTGAGTTAAGGTGGGTCAGTGAGGTAAAGGAAGCCTCGGGTCTGGGTGAGCCCCCAGGCAAACTTTGATCAAGCCCTGCACAGTAACTCAAGGTCTTTCTCAGCATTGCACCCAAAGTACAGGGAGCCAGGACTGGAAACTTGGGTGAGAAGGTCAGTCAGATATAACCTTTGACAGAAATCTTAAGGATTTCATCTCAGGGTAGGGGGATTCACTGTGGGTTTTTCTCTTTCCTGTAATGTGT
Organism: Dicaeum eximium; assembly: GCA_013396995.1. NCBI lineage: Eukaryota > Metazoa > Chordata > Aves > Passeriformes > Dicaeidae > Dicaeum > Dicaeum eximium. The sequence goes on along the minus strand of VWZP01007350.1, from coordinate 365,988 downwards.
GTCAAATCAGTAAATGTTTCCATTATTTTAAGGTAAATAAAGACTTACCTTTCCTTTAACCTTAATCTGATTCATATCACTGCAAACTCAGGGTGAGATGAGTAACCAGGGCACTAAGGTCTTGATCCCAAAATCCATCACTGTCAATAGGAGTCTTCTCATTCATGTAGAATGATTTGTAATCAGGCCCTAAGCTGTTGTGTCTCTGTATACAAACACATTTCAGTATCTGCATGAATATGTGCTAATGTGTGGATGTGTATAATGCTTTGTGTATGTGTGCATACATGTGTATATTTACATACACATTCTCACTAACACAAATATATATTTAAGATTTACAGTTCTGGAGAACCTAGTGAATAATGTAAATGATTAAAGCAGATGCCTCGCAGAAAATATTGTTCAGACCCCCTCATTTAAATTCAGCCTCTTATTCACACTTGGTAATACATTCTGCCATATGAATTATGGATTCCTGTTTTTATCTCTCACACTACACATGAATGTTTGATAAAGATTGTTTCCAATATTATATTTTATCAAAATGCTCATCTAAAATTCAGTCAGAAATTCTTTCCAGTAATTATGCACTGACTTAGCACTATGAAAATAAAAAAGGGAAAAAAAAAGGCAAGCCAAATTATATTATCATTGTTTTTCCTGAATATTTGTCCTAAATAAGACTAAGAGACAGGATTTGCAGCCAAAATCTTTGTTTATACTCCATCCAAATGGAGCCAAGGCAGCTACAGTATGTTTTTCACACTGCTCTACAAATGCTTCAGTCTCTGTGCTTTGTCTTGTGAGGAAAAAGGCTGCTTTTATGCTAAATTATTCGTAATGACTTTGTGAAGTGGATTAATATCCAGAAGGGGTCTGGATTCTCACTGGAGAAATATCAAATTTATCTCCTTGGGGAATCAGGATAGTCTTATTATAAGGTTCCCAGGAAAGCACAAAAAAATTGTTACTGTCCACAGTAATTCGGTAATTTTTGCATTTATTTTCTTTTCTGTGTGTAAAATTGCAGCTCCTGAAGAAAGGTCAAACTACAGAAAAACAAAATGTACTTTCCCATTTTGGCTGGTAATCTGTGTCATGACTTAAAATGCTGCCCAATCTTCCCCTTAGTCTGTGCAGAGTTCTCTTCAATTTTGTCAGGCTGTGCAAGGGTCAGTTGTCCAGAAGGGAATTTCTTTAGCTCTATCTTTATTCACAAGGAGGGCAGCACCACAGAAGTGTATGAAGCTTGAAAGAGTGGCTGCTAAGGACCTGGCACCTACAGGGTGTGTGTTTGGGAATGGAGGGTTGCTTGAGTTCTACTCTAGTTTCATGGACTCACCTCCTGCCATGAGCTGGCATGCATAGGGATGCTCCTGAAGTGCATTTCCCATTTAGTTTCACTTAAACAGAATCCAGTGCTCTCCAAGAGCAAACCAAAGCCCAGTAAATGGGGAAAAGTGGAGGATTTTTTATAGAAGGGCAAGCCTTGTCTCATCCAAAACACTAACATGAATACAGACATGGAATTCAGCAGGTTTTGGATCAGTCCTCAGATAAGGCTGTCAGTTGTCCTTTTCTTTTTGAGAGAATTGAGTTAAGACAGGCTGAGGTAGTGAAGTTACTAGTGTGTACTTTCTGAGGAGGAAGTATAATAATCAAGTGTACAGTGACTGGTCTTGACTGCAAGTTACACTTGCTTGGGAGAAAACGTCTGTGAAACTGTCCATATTGGCAGCACAGGCCACTTGGATTCTCTCTCCCTATGTGCAGTGCAGCAAGTCCAACACCACTCTGTATCTCCTGAAGAACTAAAGGAACCCTGTACAAGGAAGGTTGTCTTTCGTCTCTAAAAAATTAGCAGCAATAATGGATTCATCTTTATCTTTCTATCTGCTTTTCCTTCCTGCACATTTATCTGGGGAATAAATTGCCCTCCTCAGCATATGGTCTGTGAGGAGATAAAAGACAGTCTTCTTTACAGAAAGACCCACATCCTTTTCCAAGTGCAATTCCCATTCTTTCATTTCTGTTGGCACGTGTATCCTCTCAGTGTTACTTCTTTCATGACTGTGTTGAAAGCCCAAAACGCAATGATAAGGAAAAGATTGATCCTTAATGGACCAGGGTAATGTTGACAAATTTCAAACACATTTTATATAATATATCACATAAAGCATGCCAATATTAATCTGTCTTAGATACATATGTTCTCCATATTACCAAAGATTTTACCATCTCACAATCTTTCTTCTCAATCAGTTCATCATGCTACTGCTGTAAGTGCTTTTGCCCTACACAATTGGTGGGAAAATGCCACACAAGGACTGGCTTGTCCAAGCTCCCATATGTAGACCACCCTCAAATTAATGCCTTATATGGTGGAATGAAGAAATTAGTAACTGAAAACAAATTACTTTTTCTGAAGACAAAGTAAGAGAAGAGCACAAGTGCTCTATCTCTTGGCCAGTACTTTGCAGCATGGTATATGTGTACCTGTCAAACAAACAAACAAACATTTCAATCAAGTTGATGGGGATTTTTTGTTTCTGTTTCTGTTTTTTTCTTTTGAATTACTCTGTAAAGTCAGTAAAACCAGATACATCTGCCACAGTAGAAAGGGAATAGTCTTTTACACTGTGATGAAGTGTGAAGAATTAATCTAAATCTAAGAGGAATATGTTTTGTGCCTGATAAGGACTGCTTCCTTAGGAAGAGGGGACAACTTCTAGCTGTAGATTTCTCTGCTTGGGTATCTCTATCCTATTCACCCATCCTTCCACCATTCTGTTCCAAGGCACAAATGTCAGTGGAATCCAGCTGCTTGTTTCCCTTGACTTCACACCTGAGAAACTCCCTGCTGCAAGGCTCCTTTGGGATAAGAAGGGTTGCAAAGATAGCCCTGTGGCTCTTCCTTCAGCAGCTGCTGCAGAGGGAAGTTCAGCAATGTCTGAGACAGGAACATGTGGTTAAGTGGTGCTAGAGTCCCACACTGACTCTCTGGATGCCACTACTCCGTACTGAACTCTTTTCCCCTAGCATTTCATTCAAAGCTCCGTTATGGAAGCCATTAGCACCTTTCTATATAACAATATGATGACAGGATTTCTGCCTGTGGTTTCCAGAGGCACGTCCTTCAGGGAGTGCCACAACTATCATAATGTTAGCAGATCTGTGTGTGAGTTACACGTGTCTATCCATCTGTTTAATAAATGCTACACATCAGTTACTCCAGCTAAGGGAATTATTCTGCCCCACACAGACATCACTATGACATATTTCAAGGCAAAATACAGTCAAGTCCTCTAAAAAAGACACACTTTGTACTAGTTTTGTATATCCATGGATGCAAGCCCAGACGACCTCAGCATCTCTTAGGAAATAATTAAAGTATGAAAATACTTACAGAAGTTGGTACTTTCACCTTGCAACCAGGAGAAATCATCACCTCTGCTTCTTAGACCAGATCTAACCTAGTATTCTTTTGGGAAAGCTTCCCATTTAATGACTCTTATGTTTGCTGAAGGCATTATTAGCATTAATCAGATGTAGGCCAACAAATGCACATCATGCCTAGGATGACAACATCTTAAAGTCAATAAATACTTCAGTGACTAGATAGTTGCATGTGGGTTTATGTATCTGAGTGGATGATTTGAATATACTCCGAAGCAGAGCTCACTGACAGGATAAAAAGGTCAGAACATTCTGTCTCTTGCATCTACTCTTTGTTGCATCACTGTATGTTTTCCTCTTCAATTTTGGAAATGAGGAAAATATTTTTGGTGTCAGGCCAGATCCACAGTGGAACTCTTCCACACCATTCCAAATAGCAGTAAAATAGAATTATGGAATATTACACCAAAAAGGATCTTGCCCTACACATCAGTAATTTATCTGCTATATTTTTTTGCATCAGTAACCAAAAGAAATTGTTTTTGGTTCCTCTTCTACTGCATATTTGTTCTGTGGTTAAAGATGAGTTACTGCACAGTTTGGGCTAATGGAGGCATTCTCCCCTGAGACACAAGTACACACTGGCTTTAAGATGGGGATGGGTACTTTATTATGGTCTATGACTGATTTCAATGCTGCTTTATCATCTGCCAGCATGCACACACAAACTAATAAGCTATTCACTGCTTTTTGCCCCTGAGGGCACCTTTCAATAAGGCAAGTCATTGATTTTTACCATCAGACACACAGGCCATGAGCCATTCCCTGTATCGTTCTCTCCCCAGTGGTGCATTCTGCAGGGGAAACTGCTCCTTTTAGTCACACACATTCAAACATGCACACACTGTAGCCAGCCATAATCTAGCTCAGATGCCCAGATATTCACTTTGCCTCCATTAGAAGAGCTATTTATATTAACCTCTTCTGCAATTTGCCAGCATAATTTGTTTTAAAAATACTCCTACATAACGCTGAGTCCTCATACAATAGGCAATATATACATAATATTTTAATATACATTAAAAAATACCCCTTTTTTTGATCCTTGACAGCATGTTTCTGGTATATAAATCAGTAACTGATTATAATTTCTACTCTTTTAAGCCCAAAGACTCGGTTGCAGTAACAGATATAATCATGACCAATGCCTTTTAGGTTACTTGTATTTCTCCCAAGTCTCTCTCTATATATAGATTAATTCTATAATTCTTTAAACTGCCTTAAAACTTTTTTCTGTTTTATACACCAAAGGTCCTTAAACTTTATGACTTTGCTCACCCTATCCAAAATATGTGGTAAAATGTGAATCATTCTGGTTTTAATCACTGCCACTGTCTTCCACTCTTGCTCTGATAATGTCCTTTAAATCTGTCAGTCAAGTTTCCTACAGCTGCCTAGACCAAAGAGACAGGGGTGCTCAGCTGGTATCCTCAGAGTAATTCAGATTTCAGTAGGAGCATTCTGACGTCCTGAAGCTGAGTGTCTGGCCATCTTGTAGGTATTTATTTCCCACTCCATTTACCCCCCTCTTTAGCAAGCTGTCCTTAGGGAAATTACTGACCCTCCAGCCAGTGTCTCCTCCCCAGCTGCAAAGCTGTAAGGAAGGGAGCCAGTGCAGCACCTCATTTCCCCTCTCATCCCTTCTCCAGCCAGAGCAGCCAAGGCAAGGAAGGGCTGGTTCAGCACCTGGGACCTCATGATGCTCCAGACATTGAAAGCATCCTGGTCTAGCCAGGAAAGGCACCTGTAATGGCCTTAAGCTATCTTAACTCCATCTGAAATCCTACTGACAATTCCCTCCAGGCCACTTAGGCACAGAATACTGTGCTATCCCAGAGGCTCCACTCCCACTGAAGTAAAGCACTTTTTAACAGCTTTAGTAGTACATGGAAAAAAGGCCTTTAAGCTATATCATTTGGATTATACATTTTTATCTACTCCATATATGATATTTCACAGCATCTGTAGCCCATGTAAACGAAATAATCAGAAATATAATCATTTAAAGTATTTTAGGCAGTTTTCACAGCAGCAAATAAGGAGAGAAAAAAGGTTTCTATGAGAAAAATTCAGTTATATTTCTGATGAAAATATAGAAACTAAATGTTGCAATGAGATAATTAAAAATGTGTCATTAAGATCTTTCTGGAATTGTCTTAAAATATTTCTTAACATCCTTTCATATTATACCGTTGTGCTAAAAAGCCCACTACAGAAAATAATCCTGAATGTCAAAATTACTGCAGGAAATAAGCTACCACTTATTTTTCAGCTATCTCTAAGCATTAATTAGGTAGCTTGATGAATTACAATTTCATAGTATGCACAGTCTTGTTTAAAATTCAAAATGCAACCTGTATGAAAATCCACAGTATTCAATTGAGATCTATCCTGACAGCTCTCCCTCAATAACACCAAATGCATTAAAATAAAGCAACTGCATCCAGTCTGTGGATCCACTGTGAGCTCTGGCACCTATTCTTCCACAGGGGGAGGACTTTATGTATTAAAATTAAGGATTCTAAATGGAAGGATCATTACATAATGAAAATTGGCTTTTTCCAATGGAGGGAAAGGCACTTTGAAATGTATCAGTTTCATAATCTATTTGGAAATCCAGGCAGAAAATGCCTGTGCAGGCACATGCAGGTGATCACAAGCATCTAAGCAACCAACTGCCCTGTGCTGTCAGGCTATAAAAAGTGTCTCTGCTCACTGCCTGGTAAGCTTGCCACATATTTTTTATACAGACCTGACTGTGAACATCTCCTACAGCATTGTATTATCGAACCAAATGGTCATCCTTGACCTCAAGAATTTAATAATTTTGCTGTTTAAGTAACGAAAATTTCAAGCTCTGCTTATCCAAGGTTGGAGAAGGAATACCTATCTGGATGACAACTAGAAAATGGACATATTTATGATAGTGGTGTTGAGAACAGAGAAAGGAAAGAAAAAAAAAGAACTATCCCAGTTCATCAAACATCAGCAGAAATCTGCTTCTCCGAATTTAATATCAAAGAATCACTATTACTTCTGACAGTGTCTCAGAGCAAAGCAGATAAGCCTCTGATTGCTAATTAAACCATTGCAAAAAACCCTTAAATGAAGCACCCCCATGCCTGACTAACAACTCAAATCTCAAAGGCATTCATAATTGAAAGTGGAAGAGATTAAATTAAGAAAATATTAGAGAGTTAATGAATGACAAAAAATGTTATTTGTTCTGTTTACAATGAAACAAAAATCAAGGGGTTGTCTCCCCTAGCTGTGGGAGGGCGTACATTTAAATACCTGTCAGAACATACATTGTAAAGGAACAACTGCATAGCCTCACACCCATTGCCCAGCCAAACAAGTGCCCTGGATCCTGCAAGGACCAGCCTTGCTTTACTTTCTTCTTGTTTTGTCTGAATTTATAGAGGAGTTGTTTAAAATTATACCAAGCTGTCCTTTAAGATCTGTCTGCAGGGATCTAGGAAAGGAAGCATTTGAAATTCATCCTTCAGTTAGGACATGTGTTCCAGCTCCCCATCCTGCCCTTCCCAGTGCAGCAGGGTGAAAATGCCTCCTGTGGCTCTGACTGAGGTGTTCCATCCTTCCATGCAGGTGCCACGTGCACCTCCTGATTGAGAGCTGCTCCAGAGAGCTCAGTGCTGGAGAAAAGCCCAGATTCAGACACCTCTTCTGAGGAAAATCCTTAATCCACTGCTGCAATGCGAGTGCCATTTGTCAGTAATATTTCTAGTTGAGACGATGAGTGGCCAATAAAACAGATTTTATTCCACAAGTCCTACTGTTAGAAAAGTACAATGTAAAGACTGGCAGATGAAAGTCTCCTTTCTTCCATAGTCAAGAGGAAACATAGTGATGCAAATACAATTCACCCAAATACATAAATATATTGTAATAGTCTAACCATGATTTCATTCTTTTCCTTTGTCTCTCTTAAGTGGCAATTTTGCCTGCTATAAGCAAGCATCATCAGTTGGATCTTGCGAATGGAAACCATTTGTGTGGATTTAGGGAGGCCTTTGCTGATATGGCAGCATACTTCACAATGAACACTTGTCAGCACTCTGCTGTTATTTCCTAAATATTTCTACCTCTCTGGGTGGTTGTGTGTGTGTGTTTGGAGTTGTGGGGAATGTGGGAGCTTTGATGAAATGCCATGGGTGAAACATTTGACTGAGCTGTCAAGCACATGCCTAAGCATGGAAATGGTGAGTGTTCCAGTCTTGTTCCTCACTTCTCACAGTCCAGATGAATCAAGGGTTTACGATCGTGGGTCCTGCCCTTGCTGATAACATACTACTGCCTCCCATGCTGGAGCAAACCAAGTGACAGAGAGAAATGAGCCTCCCACTCAGATTTAATCCTCCCGGGGTGCATTTTGTACACAATTCCTTGGCCAGGGGGCTTTGTGGGAAAATGGTAGCCCCCACTAGATAAGCTCCTTTGACGGAATTTGCAATCAGTTTCCAAGGTCTACAGAAAAGGCATTTGGATTGAGCTGGAGAAAGATTGGGTTTTATTCCTTTTCTTTCTTCCTTTCCCCTTCAAACAGCAACTGAGTACTCAGTGCAGTGGGTTTAACTTCAGTGAGGATAAAACTGCTGGAGAAAATGGTCTCACCTGAACCATTTACCATCAGTGAGCTGTCGGATCTCAGAGAAAACCTGTCCCTGCAGGTTGCAAAAGATGAAGGCAAACTCTTTAAGGATTACTCACTTATGAGGCTTCTGATGTCTGAGCCTGGAAAATGTGATCTATGTGATCTATGACCAGTGGAAAAGGGGCAGAAGATTTTTATGGAACTTCCAGAACTGCCTTTGCTGTAAACTATAATTGCCCTGTAATGAGTATCCTAATATCAACTCCTTTTGCAGAGGTGTCTATTCTCTTAAAGGGGAAAAGTTCAGCTTACAGATAAAATACTTTGAAATGAGAATCACCTTTTTTTTTTTTTTCTGAAAACTGCCTTGCATTTAAAACAAGGGATATTTCAACATTTTTTAAACACGCCTCCTCGTCCATAAAGTAACAGATTTTTTTCTGCCTTCCACTACTGGCATGGAATTATCATAGGCATCAGGTCTCTTGCACTGTCAAAATAGAGATATTTTAGCAAGAAATAATTACTTATTCCTACGATGTATTTGAGTTTTCTGTTACCAATTTGGAAATTTTCATGTCACATTACTGCAGAGTCAAAATCCCTGTGAGACTTCAGTGGAGGTGTTTTGTAGGTAGACATTAAGCCTCACAGAAATTCAGTGTCAAGTTGTCAGATATAAGGTAGAATTGCTCTCCTAATTTCAGAGAAGAGATGCTGATAAGAAGTTGGCTCTAGACCTAGAAAAGAGCTGCTTTGTCCTATCTACCAGCTGGTACAGAACTCCTTCAGAAAGTGTACATCTGAATGATGTGTCAAATTATTCTTCCATTTTTCTTGTGACAAAATTTCATCTGTTTTCCTGGATGATTATTACACACTTGAACAAGTCTCGCCGGTCCTGGTGACACTGATGAGAGCGTCAAAATATTACACTGAAATTTCCCCTTTATCAATTCCATCAAATTATTTCTAGTGATATCTCTCTCACCTGCTTGAAGAGTTCTACACTAGTCTTGCTGAACATCACCCTCCACACCCCACAGCCTTCCCCTGGCAGGCTTGGCTGGTTCAGAAGAGCCCTCACCTTGCTCTGTGTGTGGGAGGTGCCAGGACACTGCCCTGCACAGCCCAGGTGACAGCCCTGTCCCTGTGCCCTGCCATGGCATGGTGCTGCATTTGGCTGGGCTGCTTCATTCTCCCCCTATAGCTGGCATGGGCTGTGTTTTGGGTATGTGCTTGAAGCAGTGCTGATCATTCAGGGATGTTTTCCTTACTGCTGAGCAGCATTAAACCAAGCCAAGGCCTTTTTCTGCTCCTCACGCACCAGGGAAAGGCCGGGGGTCCACAAGGAGTTGGGAGGGGACAAGGTCAGCACAGGTGGTCCCAACTGACCCAAGGGATAGTCCAGACCTTCATATCAAGCTTTGGGAGGAAGGGGGAAGGGGGAAGGCTGAGAGTGCTGGCATTTGTCTTCCCAAGTCACTGTTATGTGTGATGGAGCCCTGCTCTCCTGGGGATGGCTGAACACCTGCCTGCCCATGGGAAGTGGAGAATAAATTCCTTGCTCTGCTTTCCCTATTAAACTGTCTTTATTTCAACACACAAATTTTCTCACTTCTGATTCCCTCCCTCCCACCAGGGGGGAGCGAGTGAACAGCTGCCTGGAGCTGAGTTGCTGGCTGAGGTTATACCACAACACTGTGTTTGTTGCACTTTCTCTCTATATAATAATGTTTGCTGTGTGGACAATGTACCTGCAGGTAATCTCTGGAAGTAGCCCCACTTAATTAAATAATAGAAAATGATAAAGAAAAATCAATTTAAAGGCACTTCTAGCCTTTGTTTCAAACACATGACTTCACCTAAATACTCTGAGCTTTTTGCTTGGAGAAATGGAGTTAAAAGAGATCAAAAATGCTTGAAAATTAAATTAATCCAGGCTTTGCTGGGCAGGTGATGCAAGTGTGTGTTCCTGACTGAAAACTCAACCATCTGCTTTGAGCAAACAAACTTTTGTGTTTCCGATTTAACAAGAGCAGAAAAAAAATTCAGCCTGTGAAATGGTGCATTTGGAGAAGGCTGTACATTTTACCAACTGTGTTTTTTTTGAGCAGTGGTAAACATTTTTGCTAGAAACTTTGTGTCAGTGCAGTAATATAACTCAGAACAGTTTGGGTACCTGTGGCACAGAGTGAATGGCTACTCTTACTAATGGATCCCAAATATAATATATAAGAGAGAGATCCATGCATCAACAACAGGACTGCATGATACGTGGATGCTGAGACAGGCACTATGCTCAATTTATATATAGTTTTGTATACTTGTACTACCCCTCCCCTACACTTCACGAAGAAAAGCTTTTTTTCTCCTCTGGACAATAATTTCCAACTAGTTTTCAAGTGTATCTTCAAGCAGACACCTAGGGGCAGGAACAGATCCCAAATCCTTCCCTTAACTGGGACAACAGAAAGAAATTCGAAGCATTTTCAAGAAAAGGAAAAAGTGTATTTTCCTAACAGCTAATTATTCTGATTTTTTTTTTAATCTGGCTTATAATGTTTAATCTGGCTTATAATTGACTTAGATTTTATGACTTTGTCCACTTACTGGGCTTTACTTTTCTTTTTAAAAATGGGACTGTTCATGAGACAGATTTTCCCAAAAATTTGCAGCTCTGCTTAGTAATCAGTCTCATCACTCTCAGATGAATATTCTTAATTAGAGCATCTGGCTAAATCACAGGCTTATGCAAAGGTATATTAGGTCATCTTGTGCAACTCACTGGCAAATGTTATGTTGTTTACTACAGGATATCTTCCAGCACTTTGTCTTATCCTTCCTAAATTAGGAAACCATGGTGAATTCCTTTACTTCTCTAAAGGGACTGTCTTATAGGCTAGGAAATCCTGCTGTTGGGAATTTTTTTCCCTAACATTCATGAACCCAAACAGTATTTTAAGTAACTTGAAAACACTGGAAATTGCTTTCCTATTGCAATTGTGATGCTGTAGAGATGCAGTGCTTCCTCCTAAGACAGTGATTTTATTGCAATATCACAATATAAGGGTACTACTTCTAACCCACCTGTACTAAATTTTGTCACTTTTCATGTTGTTAGATCAAATTAGTGGAAATTTTGAAATCCAGTTAATAATCCTAGAGCCCTCTATACTGTGGTTCTCTAAAAGCCCTCCCTCAGACTTTTTTCTTTCTTTTTTTTTTCCCACAGATTTCAGAGAATATTCTGAGTATTACAGTTTCCATTTTAGAAGGCTCAGAAACTTAATCCTGCTGGAAGTTTTGTTTGATGTTAGTGAGAAAGGACTGAATGCACGTAGTGGACACTTTTGGAAATAGCCCCTATCCCTTTCCTGACTGTGGAACAGGAGTGCTTTTTTCCCTGATGCATGGTACCACTGCTCTCACCAGAATAATCCCTCTGGGCAGGGTACTCCTTGTCATTTAGTTCAAGAGGTTCTCTGACTGCTCACATAGGTACTGTACTGGACTACTTTTTATCTTTGCCTCTGAGTGATTTTTTTTTTTTTTAAATTCTCACAAAGGAAAATCTTTTTTCTTTTTCCTCATTTGCTCATGATTTCATTTCTTTTGTTTGTCAAAATACTTTGCAGCTTTGATAAAAAATCTGATAGTTTTGATCAAAACCAAAAGATCAAGCTTTTTTGTGAAAGATGCATTTCAGAGCAGCTTTTTTAAATTAGAGACTCTAGCTGTCCTTAATTTCAGCCATTTATGTCATGGACATTAAATTTTCGGTTTCTAATCAAGAGAAGGGAATAAATGATAGGTGCATGTAAATCTGTGTAGCTTCATGAAAGGAAATGAGGCTGTTGTGCATTTTATTTTTTAAAATCTTTATTCTAATTTGAGGCTAGGTAGCAACATTCATCCTGAATTCATCCTTGAATTAAATCCTATGGATTTATACAAAGAGCATATTTCAGTCTTTGTGATTTTAGAGTATATTGGTTTATCACTTCAGTCATGAGGAATGTTACTTCCTTTTCCCCTTTACTTTCCTTGCTCTAAATTCTAGGGGAACAATTCACTTGCCATCACAAGGAGTGTTTGATAGAACAAGATATGGTTGTGCCAAATCGTTGGTGATACAGCACTGTGGCAGATCATTCAGTGTTTCTACCTGTGGCCACATCTGGTACTTTCTCTTCCTCGTTCTGTTGGGAGATATCAGCTCTTGTTCATTTTCTATGCCTATCATTAGAGCAGGATATATCATTTCCTCCTCTCTCTTGAAAGCTTCATGCCTAGAATAGTTGCAGAAGTTTTAAAATTAGAGGCTGCTAAAAAGAAGTTAATTTTCCAATAGCTTGATATATGATTGATTTAATTTTGAGCTTATCAGAAAGCCATATCAACAATTTTTCAGTCCTTATTTTTTAATTCATAGCTATAGCACAGTTTGGATCAGGTCTAGCTGGAAAAAATCTGACTTACACCACTGAACACTGTACCAAAACCTGATAGTTTTCCCATTATACAAACCTATGTGTATAAATGTCAGTCATTCCAAAAAAGTGCCCATCCTCTTTCTTCTGAAACTCAGTAACTTAACTTCTGTAGGTCTCAGTGGTGAGAGCACAGAAAATATATTCAATGCATTCATGAAATATAGGCCTTTTCTGTTCTAGGGGTTTTAAAAATTATTTTAATTGGAGGAGTTGATCTTCTAAAATGTAGTAAGAATGGGGTCATTGGTAGGCTGACAAGCATTTGACTTTATCTTCAAACTTATTCTCTTTTTTGTTTGTTTCTTTCTTTCTTTTTGGAGCTGAATGATTGCCTCTACATTTTGGCTTACAGAACATCTGTGGCTTCTTAACCTGCCTGTTTCCTGAAAAGATTTATCCATTTGTTTCATACTGAATTCAGAAATTAAAGAGTCAATGAATCTCCAGAATATTTAGTAAGTCATTGCACAGAAAGACCAAATAGGATTTTTTAAACGCAAGTAATTTTTTCCGTATTAATATGGGTAAGAGGCACCATTATTAAAAAGGAGTAGCTTTCACATAATTTAAAAGGATATGAATATTGTGTAGATCAAAACCTTAAATTAGTCATTCATGGATGAATAACAGGGCATAAATTGTCGTCCATTTCTTTGTGCAGTATCTGTAAAAACGGGGTCTGGTATCTTCGGGTTTCCTGGGAATACAATCACATATGTGTGTGCCATTTACAGATATTGGTATAAATCTATTGATATAAATGACTACAAAATGTGCAAGACAATGGGGAATGACATGCTACATGTCACAAACCATTCCAATCTTCTTGTGCTATTTAAGTAATTTTAGTCTGGTTGTGTTCCCTGTGACATGGGGCCACTTTTTCCCCCTGGATTAACTCTGCAGGGACAGTAAGTGAATGCCGAATTTGGTATGTGGTGTTTGAAGTGTTTCCATAAACTTTAAAATATTAATAGGTTAATAATTTGCATTGATTTATAGTCTGATTACTTTGAAGGCTTTCTGAATTATGTTAGTCCTGGAATAATTAAAATAGTACACAAAAGGGTGAATACAATGTGTGCCAATAAAATTAAGGAACCACCTTGCTGCTCCTCTCAAATGGAAGAAGTATGAAAACAATCTTAGTTGCATAACTTCTTGATAAATTTCTTACAGAATTGGACCTCTCAAGACTAACATAGGATACTGCAAAAGCTCCTTTACAGTTTGTGACAGCAATGGACAGCCTTATTGTAGAAATCATGAGAAAGTGTTAATTTAACATAAATCTAACCTTTCAAAATAATTTAAGTGTAATCAGCAGTCCATAATGTAGAAATCATTGAGGATCATTTGTCATTATGTTAAAAGGAGACTAGGCAGAGATCAGAAGCACTGGTTGTCCCAGTGCCCTCCCTTTCACCCCAGCATCAAGCTCTTTTGCACATTAAGCTTCTTACAAGTCTTCTGATTTTTCAGCTGTTGGTCCTGTTATAAATATATCTCTGCTTTGTAAGGTCAGTGTTCGCTCTGTGCACTGAGCCCACAGACTCAGGAAAGAGCAAGGAAAAGCTCCAGTTAATGGCTGTGGGTGAAATATTGACTGAAAGCACATTCATTGTAATTATTAGTGCTCTCATTATTTTTATATATAGATATAGATTATATATATTTTTATATAGATTTAGGAAATCCCCTGTAAATTGAGTATCTCAGACACCTTCCTTACCAGTTAAAAATATTATTCTGTATTGTTACTGTATGAAATAGTTAATAGAATAAAAATTTTGAAAATAGTTAGAGATTAAATAGGCCCTTTAAATAGTTCAATTATTCCTGCCACTCTAAAAATCCATGACATATCCTTATAGGTCATAAGGTAACGGGGGGAAGTGGAGCAATGGTCATGAGCAATACAGATTCATGTTTCTCTTTGGCCAGGCATTGAAATCTAAACAATATGAAACTTCAGAGTCCTGTTTTTATCAACATGTTAAATGTAGATATTTTCGGAAAATTCACTATTAAATAAAGTGCCAGCAGATGGCATTGAAGAATATATGTCATCATTCCAGTTTCTTGTAGAAGTACTAAGGCTTCCTGTACCACAGATTTCTTCCTCCATGCATCTCCTAAACACAGCATGGAATTCACTAAAGCACTCATTTTACAGGAGCTGGAGACCTGCTCTTAGGAGAGAGACCTGTAAGAAAACTGGAGACCTGTAAGAAAACTTAAAAGGCTCTAAGCTCTTAGCTCTTTATATGCTAAAGTTTTTATTTATCCTCTCCTACAGAGACAGGCTGAGAGAGCTGGGGCTGTTCAACCTGGAGAACAGAAGGCTCCAGCAGACCTTTAGCACCTTCCAGTGCTTGAAGGGATCCTACAGGGAACCTGGACAGGTACAGGACAAAGAGTTAACAGCTCCAAACTGAAAGAATGTAGCTTTAGATTAGGTATTAGGAAGAAAATCTTTACTGTGAGGGCGGTGAGGCACTGGAACAGGTTGCCCAGAGTTTTGGCTGCCCTGTGCCTGTCAGTGTTCATGGCAAAGCTGGATGTGGCCCTGAACAACCTGGTCTAGTGGAAGGTGTCCCTGCTCTTGGGTTGCGGGGGTTTTCAGTTAGATGATCTGTGGGGTCATCTAACCATTCTCTGCTTCCAACTCAAACCATTTTGCTGATTTTGTGATCCTCTGGGCTCAGCCCTCAGAGGGAAAAGTCCTGCCTGTATTGCCATCAGTGACTGAGAACCATCACAGTGGCACGGGTGTCGAGTTGTTTGCAAGTGTCTGCTGTGGTTGTGTGCTGTTGGTACCACTGCCAGTGAATTAATTAATAGCTTTAATGTCCCTTTAATGGTGATTGCTCCAGATTATCCTTTTGCCATTTCTGCTTTGTGTTTGCAGGGTAACCATGAAAAAAGAAAAGGAAGGGAAAATAAGAATGTATAAGGGAAACAGAAGTTAGTGAGAAAAAAGAAATGGGGACATAAATGTTGAAAAATAAATGATACTGAGATAAAGAGGATTTGGTCAGAGATCTCACTTTGGTAATGAAAAGTGGCTGAGTTTTCACTTGGAATGGTCTTACTTAGTAAGACTTAACAAAGCCAAATCTGTTTTGATTGCCTTTTGCAGTCATTTGTGATCCAGAGATGATGGGTAGAAGAGATACAAGACAATAGAAAATACAAAAAATAATAATATGCTTCAAGAAAATAACACTGAAGATATTTTGCTTTTCATTTGCTATTTCAGACTTTTGTCTTTCCCATCCCCTAAATGTACATTTTTCTGTCTTGATTCTCTGAGTTTCTATTTTCTACCTTTTTTCATGTTTTGCATATCTCTACTTTTTTCTTTGAATGTAAATTGATAGGATATATATTTTAACTTAGGTGTGTTTGTCCAGGTGAAAAAGGTTTGTACAGCTCAACTTTGAAAACAATAGTAAGAGCTCATCTCTTGGTAGGTGGTGAAGGTCTTAACAAACCCTGCAGATGAATCAAAGGCTATATGGTTATGTTTACTGCTGTAACAAAATGAAAATATCTCCTGGGTGCTCATATGGTTTAATACTGTTGGGCAATTTCTTCCTCCTTGTCTTGGATCTGACTGGGTTTGAAATGCCAAATCAAACACCCATCCAGAGAATATGCAAAGACATGCCTGTCACAGAAGCAGCTGCTTGCAGACTGCTTTACTTAAAATGCTTTGAGAGGCGTGGTTGCCCAATGGGGAAACAGGCTACAGACTAATTAAGAAATGTCATGTTTCTTCTTCCTTGCCTTAAAATTCTCCATAGAATTTTTTTCATTATTAAGCACTTCATAAGATCCCAAGCCTACTGAACTTTGAAAACTTGCAAAAAGCTTTCTACTACAAGTTTTAATTAGAATATTTCCCATTTCAGCTCATGACAAAACAAGTATGTGACCTCTGATTGGTCCTCATAATCATCTACCTATCTCAAATTTAAGTTGTGGGGTTTATTTTAAATTGGTACAAAGAAGCTCTGATTTTTTTTTTTTTTTTGTAAGTTTCCCTTATGGTATTTTATAATAAAGTGAAGGAAATCCTTGTAGTTATACAGCATTCATCAAGCAAAGGTGCAAAGTGTTGGATTTATTGTGGCTTTTCATATTCACAGAAAACCAAGCTGGCATCTCTAATGCATTCACAGATGTCAGACATCTTGTGAAGGGAACCAACATACTGTAGTAGGATTTAGTTGGCAACAGAGTGCAGCAAAAAAAGGGAAAATTGTTTGGCTGTAGGATAGACAGTGGCTCTGGATGTACCTCCTACCCAAACAGTCACACAGAACTGATTGTGCTATCACAAATTCATCTTTCTCCCATTTGTCCCCCATTCCGTCTCACACTTACTCCTTGTTTTCAGCATGGCCACCCCGTGACCTTCCTGTCCAATCTTGTAGTGCCAGCAGGGGTGAAATATTATGTTTTATATTATATATTGAATATATTATGATTAAGCAAAAGGTTAATTAGAACACCCACTTTTTTTTTTTTTTTGGTCACATGTTGGAGGGATGAGAAGAATTAAAGAAAAAAACCATGAAAGCTTGAATAACATTAGCTACATTTCCACTTATGGAAATATTAAGAAACAGTAGAGTTTACTCACTTTGAAGTCCCTCAGTAAGAAGAGGAATAGAGCATAATCATCTATAATATTAATCTTCTTTTATTCATATTAAAAAATATTTTCTGTACAGACGCTTGGTTCTGCGGCTGAATTGCTCATCCTTCTAGCCCAAAGCACACCTGTGCACACAGACAGCATTTCTGTCAAATCCCAGAGCCTCTCTGTGTTCCATGTGTGACTGGAACAGCTCAGCAGCCACGGGAAGGACGGGCCACAGCGCTGAGCTGCAGCTGAAGGCAGGACCACACCAGGGCCAAAGGCTTCCTCTCCAGTCAGCAAAACACAACAAATAAAACCCATCACTGCTGGCTCTGTGTGCTGAAAGCTCAGACCTGAGAGGAGCCATGCTGAGAAACAATATGAGCCAGGACTAGATGGGACTTATAGGTGTCTCCCATGACACCATTAGCACCCACAGAAGTTGATAAAAACAGAACAGCAACATTGTCCACACACTCTCATGCCCTTCAGCAACTTGCAGTTCAGTTTTTCTGAAATTAAATGTATTATTTTCCCATTCAATAGCCCTTTGTGGATTTTTCTTGTCTGAGTTTATCAGTTGTTGAACAAATGTAAATTTTAGCTCCTCTAACGCCTTGTTATGACTTCCACAACTATGCCGCAAAGCACTGTAATGTCTTTTCTTCTAAAATTTCTACCTGCTAGTTTCATTTGATGCACTGTAGTCCTTGTTTTGGAAAAAACAATGAATACTGATTCTGTATTTACTGTCTTCATTCCACTCATGTTCTAAACATCTCTATCATACACCCACTCAGCTGTCTTTCTTCCAGGTTGAAGAGCTATAGTCATTACACATATGAAAACCATTCCACCCCTTAAACAATCTTTCTCTCTTTTTCAGTTCTACTCTGTGTCTTGTTTTGAGATGAGGAACTGAGAATTTAAAAGGTTAGAAAGAGTGACTTGGTGACTTATTTTACATGCATGGTCATACATTACATACAAACCATAATGACTGTAATACAAAATCAGACATGAAGGTTGCAGTAGGCAACTGGTGCAGAGTAAACTGGTGTTATGACTTCTGGAATAAACCCACAGAGTGTTACATCTTGGACCTGTTAATTTGTTTTTTTCACACTGTGCTATTTATGTAATTTTATGCTGTTTAAACTAAGCGTTTTTCTACCCTCTAATATCACATATCTTGTTTTAATTGCTATAGTGCCTTTTTTTTTATTTCCATGTATATTTTCCACTCATTTTACCCTACAGGCAGAGCTCCAGAGTGCCTCCAGCATTGAGAACTTTGTCACCTTTCAAAAGTAGTAAATATCTCATCAGTCCATCAAGACCCCACCATCACAGAGCATCTCACTGTCTCTACTCTTACCACCTTCTCAACAAAGAAACCTGTACAATGCAATTTGCTGGAATGAGGCGGTTGCCACTGACAGATTTTCCTTTAGGAAATACTGTGAGATGATTCTGATCTCACAAAAAATGCACTAGAAGAAGCCTTTCTTCCACGTATTCTAAAAGGAGTCAAAAAATATAGAGCAAAAGGGGTTTTCACAGTATCTAGGGAATTTAGGAGCAGAAATCCCACTAAGACATCAAAGAGGTTTGTCCTTAACTCCCTTGGATGCTTCTGTAACTCCCATCCTCATAGCCTGTCCTAGAAGGATTATAAGCACATCCCAGCAGTAGGAATGTGTTGTTCTGTTTAGCAATTGTGCGGGAGAGAACTGCCTTTGAACTGCATGGAAACAATCTCCCTTAAATCACTGCCTGCATCAAAAGATTGGCTCAAGCCTCTTCTTCCTCCTCCCTGTTCCTTCCCAAACTGGCCGCATCACAAGGGAGTATTTCTGGATACTTTGAAGGAAGACAGACCTAAAGAAGGTTTTCACCAGCTGCTCCACATGCATAAACGCAACTGGAATTATTTTACATTGTGTAACTAAGCATTGTGACTGTCCCTTCCCCACCCCACAAAAGGAGCTAACCTGGTGACACATAGTCTACAGTCTAGGAGAGCTTTTTGCAGAGGGGAAGTTCAGACACTGTGATTTAAGTGGTTCTCCCAAGGACAGAGAAAAGGAACAATGAGGCTAGGGCATTAGCCTGAGCCTTGCCAATTTAGCTCAGCACCTTGTCAGATGTTTCTGAAAGTCCCTATGTGCCTTAAATAGATAATTATATTTTTTTGCAGTAGCATGAGGTAACTGCATAAAAAGTTTACAAGTGCTCCAAACAGTTGTTCTGGCACACAGCTAAGAGGAGAACAAGAGAAGTCAGACCAGGGAGTTCCTGTCCTGTGGATGATTACCATAACAACTTAGTTATCCCTCTTCCCTCTCTCACTGTAATTACTGCTTGTGACCTATCGCATTTGACGTAATTACTGTGATGTAATTATTGACACAGAGCTTAAGCTCAGACACTTTCTTGGGGTGAACTTGATGTTTGAAAAGGTTTTCCTCCATCTTCCCCTTCTTGATAGGAAAATGAGAGTGTAGGGAATGGGAATGCTGAGCTCTCATGCAGTGGGACTTACGTTGTCTCAAAAATGCTGTCTTTATAAGCTGATAAAAAGACTTCAATAAAGAAAACCATACAAAGGATCTAATAGTTTTTGGCTGTTTAGAGGAAAGGAAAGCAGGGGAATGTGAAGGAAAAATAATAAGAATGCAATCTTCCATTTTCTAACATGGACAGTTGGCAATACTCTGCTTTTCCAATTAAGATGATAGCATCTGGACTACTGTAATCCTTAAGGTTGTAAACTGTGTCATGTTGCCCAGAGTGGATTCATCAGTCAGCTGGCAATAATTTATATTATTAAAAAGAAAGGCATTGCCCATATTTTTACTATAGGGTTGCTATGTTGTATTTTGGGTTTGTTGTTTTGTTTTTTTTTTTCCTGTGGAAAATAATTTGCCTAAAGCACTGTACTGGAAGAAAAAAACCCGCAACAAAATTATCAAAGCACCTTTCTTTGTCTTCTCTTCCCTGTTCAAAAATACCTAATATAAATAGCTAAGGTAAGGGTTTAATGATTTTAAGATTATTTCTTTTTACCCACTAGATTAGATTATTTATAATATGCTGGAGTTTATTCCTACAGTGCTGCTCAGGCTAGCTGCAGAGAGAAGCATGCAAATTTAGAGGGGAAGGCCAGTATGGCAGGTGGGGCTGTGTGACAGCTGCCACCAAGACAGGTAGGGCAGGGGATTGCAGAGGGTAAAAAGAATCAGCAGGCCCAGGGGCTGGGAAATCCTCAGCAGTGAGAAGGAGTTAGGAACATACAACCTAAACAAAGAGAAACTGAAATTATTTTCACTGAGTCGTCTTCCTTTCTCTGTTGTTAGTCCTTTCTCTGGATCCAGCTCAATGTTTGGATTAGTAATGCTGTTATCCTGCAAGTGCATAATGGTGCCTGTAAATAAAGAACTGCTCTTTTAGGAGGAGATAGTTTGGTGTTTCTTGTTTGAAAAATTAGAATGAATCTGTCAGTAATTTCAACACTTCTGTGAGATTATGAAGTTTCTTTTCATTTCCTCCACATCGTTTGTATCATGAGTTCAGAACTAGGGTTCTGGTCTGAACAACTTGCCTGCTGAGTCAGGTTTTCTGAGGTATATTGGGACTGATTAAATGCAAAGAAAGACTTTCTAGAAGGAAATTGAGGATTCTCCTGGAGATAACAAACCTTCCCTCACATAAGTTTCTTGTTTGAGCCTTGTGTAAGGATTCACACCTGTGCTGAAATGGGAATGCTGAACACCTGTGTTGGGCGGGTTGAAATGGGAATGCTGAACACCTGTGCTGAGCAGATATAAGAGGTTATAAAAGCAGGGGAAAGGGTAAACAAGCTGCTCATAACTTCAGGATTCAGGTAAGGAGGGGCGTCTGAAAAGTTTTTTCCAAATCTTTGGTTTGTTTCTTTTTTTCTTTCCTGGGTTTTTTTGTTGGTTAGTTGATGTATTTGTAACATGGATTAAAACTCTGTACATTTTTCATATGTTTTCCCAAGCTGTTGGCTTGTACTGATTCCAGATTACTCCTTGCTTTCCTTAGTGAGTCCTGGTAGCTCCCTCCCTTCATGACTGGAAAGAGGAGTAAGCACAAAGGAGGAAAAATGATGATTTTCATGATATGCACTTATTTAATGGAAGGACATAGCCAGCCTTCTCTCCAGTAAGGCAAAAGCAGATCCTGTGAATCAATCCCAGCCTTTAGAAGAAAGTTTTTCTGATGGAAGAGGTTGATTTTCTCTTCATTGTGTCATAGATAGTAGACTTGCCATGATCTTTGTAGGTGTGGGTGATGCTTCACTAGAATGGAAGTGAAGCTTCTCTTTCAGTTTGATTCCTGAGCCACCATTCATTCCAAGAGCCACCATGAGGGGACCTGTGCAGCATCCACAAGGTTTTGTGCTGGTTTTGGATGAGTGAACTGCAAGTGGCAGTATGCCCTGGGTTTCATCACAGTTCCTTAAAAGATGTGAATTGACAGCATCAAAGTGACTTGCATTGATCTTTGTTACTCACTGGCTACTCCAGCGTTATTGCTAATCTCAGTATATTCACTATTTGAATTAGTTTATTATTAGAAGATGAGCCAAGACCACTATCAACCCCTACTAATGTCTCCCCCCTCATCTCCCTGCCACCGAAAACAACCCGTTTACCTTTTTTAGTTGATTTTTAGCTAACAACCTGCAAAGTTTCCTTTTGGTGTAGCTGGGAACATATAAATAGATGGGGATTACCTGAAAGTGCTGCTAATGAATTAGTATGTGTAATGCTCAGAGAAGCTTAGGCACACAACCAAACAGGTCTGTAAAAAAATCCATAGCTTGTTAAAGAGCAAGGAGCAGTCTGTGCTTACAAAGTCAGGCCATGCAGATTTACCTTGCCAGTAGTAACTGCAAATTCCCAGGCAAGCTTCTCTGGCAGGGCAGGTGTGGGGCACAGTGTGCTGTGGAAGCATCTCCTGGGCACAAACAGCTCTGAGTCAGTTTGCTCAAGGACTGCCTTGCTCTAGAGAGCTGAGCCAGTCTTACATAGGTGCACAGCCTTGCAAGTGCCCCCTTGACCTCGGAGAGGAGCAGCTGATGCTTGAGTAGAGAAAACCATAGAATCACACCAAATATTCTGAATTAGAAGGCACCCACAAGGCTCATTGACTCCAACCCTTAAGTGAATGGCCTGCACATGGGTGAAACTCTTAACCTTGGCACTATTAGCACCAGGCTCTGACCACTGGGCTGATACAGAGCCTAGCTGTCCCTCTGCTGTGTGATGGGAAAAAGGAGGAAAGGAGCTCCTTGTGATATTTTATTGCTGTGGGAGGCATTTAAGTACCTTTTTTCCCAGTGAAATAAATGGCTCAAGCTACAATACCATGTGTTGGGTGGAGAGTCTGCTGCTTCTGAGCATGGAAGAGAGGTAGAGCTCTAGGAAATGGCTGGGTAACCTCTGCTTTTGAAGGCAGAGCTAAAACCTGCAGTGGCATATTAGACAGGAGTATAAAATCTTATTACTGAGACATAATTCTTATTATTAATCAGTGTTTAAATAACAATTTAGGCATATAAATTCCTCCTACTTTCAAAGCACAAAAGAGCTGTACTCATTTACTCCAGCCAAGAATGTGATATAATAATTTTGGGAAGCTTCCTGTTTCTTTCATGTTCACAAGAGTTCTGTGTTATGTAAAGAGACTGTAGCATGAATGCTACCTGGCCCAATTTCTGAGTGTAATTAATTGACTTAGCTTTTTTCTCTGCATGCAATTCCACACACAAAAGGATGTTTTAAATCACAGCCAATTGCTGAGAACACTTTCAAGGAATCTTTTATTTTAAAAAAAAGTCCTAAATAGTCTGTTTTCTTTTATTCCCACGTTATAAAATTGTAAAGTTTTTAAGCAAGCAATGTGGCATTTTTCTACTGAGCCTTCTAGTCCCAAGCTTTCTGTTTATTCCAGAAATATCAGACATTCTACACCATTTGTTCTATAAGAATCTAACCCTGTACACTTTACTAAAATTTCTTCTTGGGATACTTGTGTCCAACAAATGCAGCCCAAAGGCATCTACATAGCAATAGTTCATTAAAAACAAAAAGAACACTTAGGATGACAGGAACTTTATTGAGTGCATAAATATTGTGTGTAGGTCTCTGAATGGTGCTTGGCTGAGCCTTCAATAGCATACCTAGGATACTTTTCCTGGAATGACTGTCATGAAGTCATTGGAGTAGTAACTTGTTTGGAGCAATACCTGTGACTTCTGGCATGTGCTGGAAATTTTAATTCAGGCTCACATATGTTGAGAATAAACACTTGAAATCACTAGGCTGGTAAAATATACAAGCTACATTTTATGACCTTGAGTTGAGTGAAGTTGTAGTATCAACAGAAGTATGTTTTGAGTTGCAGTAAAATGGCCTCTTTAGAGAAAGTCTCGGTTTGTACAGAGAGGAAATTTGCTGAGCATTCTTTTCAAAATGCTGATTGGAAGACAAGAGGGGCCTTCATCAAAGGGAAGAACTTGAAGAGAAAAGAAAAATAAGGGCAAGTGCTTGACATTTGAAGGCTACAGACTGGATCGAGGAAAGAAAAGGATAGAGGAAGGAAATAAAAATTATGTAAGTTAGGAAAAGGAAAATGAGGCAGAAAACAGCATATCAAAAAATGGACAATAAGATTAAGAAAAGGAGCAGAGTTAGCAGGAGAAAAAGCATTAAAGCAGAGCTGGAATTAGGCCAGTGCTGGACTGTGGCAGTTCACAAAAGAACCCTGACAGCTCCTGTAATGAGGGTCAGGCTGATTGAAATTTGTCCCTCTCCTATTCTGATGGTTAAATTCCAATACCAATGAGGGAAACACACAGAAAAATGCAGAATGAGGAAGAGCTCTCCAGCATGACTAGGAACACACTTGTAATACCAAATATAAAAGGAAAATAATTTAATTTTTCCAAATTGTTGTTTCTTTCTTTGCAACACACAGTGAATTATCACTGACATGGAACATCAATAGAATTCAGTCAAGTTCCAACTTTAAACACGGTGTCTGAGGAGACTTCTTAAAGGTATCTCATTTGGGTACTACTATATATATTACTAAAGCTTTTTCTGCATTCAAAAAATAAATATTATTATGTGGGGGCAAATAAACTAAATTCTTTGTGTGTTGCTAAATAGCTGAAAGTACATTTTAAATAGGAAGCTTAGTGCAGGCTGTACCATTAAGGTACATGGCTGATTCTTCTATACAGGGTCTCCTGTAATTAACATTATCAATAATATAAAAGAGGAAGGTATTCATTATGCAAGGTCTGCAGCTAACTATCTATACTGGGAGATGTGATCCTTCTGATCTATTTCATCCATCATTAAATAATGGAAGGAAATAGGTGAGCCAAAGGATCCTCGACTTTTTCCAAAGAAGGGGCTTCTTTTATATAAATTACCTTAATACTTTTTTAAGCGTAAAGTACAGTTTTAAATATAAGGCTAGAAGAAATTGTTTAAATAACCATTTTTTTTACATAAACCTAGTACATTGGGAAAGTAACTGTATGGAGTAAAATATATGCAAAGTATTTTTCATATAAAATGGGAAATACTTCTCAACACACAAAACTATGGGACATACTTCACTTGTGCCAGTTTAAAGGAGAGGCAGCTGCTGATGCAAAATCCACCGAAGCTCTGCCCAAGTGGCGAGGGGCGAGGTTCAGCCACGTGTGCAAACACGCTGAAATTCATTCCCACTCACAGCACATGCCTACACGGGTTGTTGCTTCTCTCACACACAGTTGATGTCAGCTATAGCATACTCCAAAAGCTGTAATATCTGTAATTTCAGAAGGAGTTCAGAGCTGTGGGCTGTGGGAGTAAATGTGTTCTCATGGGCTTCTGGGCCCTGCACGTGGGGTGAGGTGCTGCTTGTGTCTAACTTGGCAAAGGCACATCCTCAGAGCTGGTGTAGAAGCCTTTCCCAGCACCAAGAAGGGCTTTCTGTAGCTGGGTAAGGTGATTTCATCTTGAGTTCTTTTGGAATCTTTTTCTATTTAGTAAAATCCAGCTCTTCTGTTAATGTGTTTAGATAATATAGTGATTGGCACCTTAGAAATACTTTAGACAGACAGGATAAAAGGATTCCAAACACATCCTTTGTGAATTTTTAATAAAAGATTCTGCATTGTCCAGTGATGAAAACAAATCATCTGTGGAAAGACAAAACTGTTTTCCATTAGTATCATTCACTGAGGATGTTTGTATATGTTTGGTGTCTGATAGCATCTTAATCATTGTACCATTTCTAATGGCAAGATAGGTCACTTGACAGGCACTTGTGCTTTGTATCTGCCTCTTCTTTTTTCTTTTTTTCCTAAGCTTCAATGTCTGTGCTGTATTTTTCACACAATTTATGAGCAGGTAGTTTTCTGAGAGTAAATTGTTTCTTTACAAAAAATACACAAGTTCTGGATTTATTTCAAATTCCAGATAAACCAAAAAAACTGGTAAATCTTTTTTTCCTTCAGGTTTTTTCAACAAGGGCTAAACCAAAGAAACCTCTGTATCACAGATCTTTTGGGGATCCAGTTCCAACAGTCACTCTGACTGGACTTGACCTTGCTTTGATTTTTTTTTGCTGCACTGACATGCCTCCTCTTCCCAAATTTATGAATTACTGAACTATTCACAGAATAGTTTAGCTTAGATGGGATCTTCAATATCATCTTGTTATCCTAATATTATGGTGAGGAGGAATTTTGTAAGTGTTCAGTGTATGGTGACAAAGAGTATATTTTATGAATTAATTTCAAGTTAATGCTAAATTATGGAATTATGTACTACATACACTTTACTACTAAAAGAGTTCATCATGTTTAATGTTATTACAGTGAACACCAAAGGATTTAATAATGATTTGCACTTCTTATAGAGTGGTACCAATGTAGTGAAAAGGTTAGCCTAATTAAATTTCACAAACCACTTTAGGGCTCTGCTGTATTGTGGAGGCTGTTTTTTATGTTAATTAATTCTGAGTGAAAGCTTTCTGGAGTGTTTTAATATTGTTCAAAGAGGCACCTGGAAGTATTTTGATTTTTTTTTTTTTTTTTTTTTTTTTTTTT